>JACJUY010000899.1:110005-141941 GCA_014220935.1 Platorchestia sp. MABIK
TTACTCTGAAAAGTGTGTCAAAATTCCTTGTTTGACGTAGCACGTAATGACACATTTTATTTGTCAATTTTGCTACATCTTGACACACAAATGGGTGTCGGTTTTGCGACATTTTTCCGTATATTGTTTGATAAAATATGCATGTTTATCAATTAAGATGTGCAGCAAATACGTTTCTACGCGTATGAACAATTCACAATCATGGTATTGCAGAAAAATCTGAAGTGATTGCTGTTTTCCTTGGTCCTGTTTGAATGTTAAAAAAATGTATATTCTGGTCACAGATCAAAACCGTACTCTCAAACACAACACGCGTAAGCGAGAATCTTTCTTAATTACAAACCTAAGTCTGGATTAAGCAAGAAGAGTAGTTATAGTCACTCTAAGTAACTGCGAAAGTTAAGCGCTGAATTCTACACCATTGGCTTACTTTTGATGCTATCAGATTTCGCAGTTCTAAGCTTTGAATTTCAAAATTCAGATTTTCCTCCATCCCTCTCGCTCGACCAGATAAAGCTAAAAATTTTGAAGTATCATTTAGATACAGCAATGCATTCTCGCCAAACTTCGACCATCCCGCCATCCATAATTTGTTGCTTGATGGCAAATATCTTAAATTTATGGACACTCCACATCGTCTAACCCAGCACAACTTTAAATGATATTACTGCACCGCAACTGCGATATGGAGACAAAGTAATGGTATCTACAGCAAGCTGTCACTGCACGTCAGAGCCCCTGTGGGCTGAAAATCATTTTTCCTCTGCGATTCAAATTCCTTAACTGAATAAAAACATTCGTGGTAGCTGCAAGAATTAATTGACAAACTCAGACTTGCGTAACAGACTGACCTTCATCGATGTTTGTTTCGCCGAAGCCAAGCGTGGTGGAACTTGATGGTATGAGTGTCAGGCAAAAGTCAATCTTTTGGATTGCCTGCAGTGTTCCGCACTCACAAACATTCCCCAGACAAATTTCCACGAGAAGAGCCCGTCCCAAAGGAACTTTATCGGCCAGTAATGAAATTCATTACGAGAAAAATGAAAAAAACGTTGCCAAAGAAGCAAGGCTTACTCTGTGGAGCGGTTTTATTCTGTGATTTAGGCCTCCTGAAATATTGATAGGGAAAGAAAGCTCTGAGGGATAGCGAAATATAACATAGAGCGATTCAAGAAGTGGTACACGATTTGACTGAACATTTTATTTCGTAATTACTTACATTTCTAGCGCCACTGAAGAGCAGTGTCTGATGTCTTCTAAGCAGAATAATGTGGGTGACATGCTCATCACAAGAAATTTCTCAGACAATCTAAAGCTATATAATAGAATGAAGAACGAGTCGCTATAACCAAAGACGATCGTTAGAATCCATGTAAGAAACCATTTAATTACGCCGATAAAAGTCATTCATTGATAAGTTGGATCAAGCATCGCCTTTGCTGGAGTGACTTGTAAATTAAAACTCCTGCTTTCTGAAGTTCAATGGCTGTGATAAAACTTGGAAATTTTTCTGCTAAGACCGCAATTACTCCTTAGGAAATGAAGTCAGTTGTCAGATTCTTATGTTAACATATGGAAAGCTTTCTTTTTCATTACTTTAATTTTCAATTTAAAGAAATTACCAAAAAGGTTGACGCAGGAATAGAAGGAAGTTGCTGCACGTCCCTGCTGTCTGAAAAAAAGAAAATATTTCATCACAAATACGACGTCAAAAGTGATCAACGATGGCAAAGTAAAAGCGTTGATGGGCGCCAGCGCGTAAAGAAAAATAACTGATTACGTCGTTATCAGAGACGTCAATGGCGCTTTTTTATGTACTATAGGAATTTCAACTCTTGACTTCGAAAACCAATTAATGGAATATGAATTATCGTCAATGAACAGAAACAATCCTAAACTCGATCTTTGATACCATGGATGTCTGCTTCTACTGCCGACGACGCACCAAATGTGCTTAATATTCATTTAATTTTTAATTTACCACAGTGCGATGCCGATTAAAAGTTGCACGACCCTGTGAAGTCATATAGTGAAATCAAATGAATTTCCATCTTCTCATTCACATTAAATTATAGCATCTAAATTATTTTGCTATTATGGGCGTAAGAGATCCTGGCTTTGCTATTCGACGAGTGATAATTGTTTGTTTCAGTAAAGGGTTTCATTATTTTTGTTCCTTCCTCGAGTCCATTGACGTACTAGATTTTTAAATTGTTGCTGTTCGATTTCGTTGTATATCTGTCTCTTTTTAGGGCTATCGGTTATTTCAATGCAATTTTGTTTTCAATTTAGAAGTACAATTTATTCTTTTGGCTTTTGTTTTGAGCCTGCTTGCTGTAGCATTTATGCATTTTCTTTCAAAATTCCTCTATTTTTAGGCTAAGAGATGCTTTCTTCTCATTAAATCGTGGAAGTTAACTTGAAATGTGGGACTTAGCTCAGCTTACGAAGAGTGGCTGAAACATGCATCAAAAATTTTTCAAGATGCTCTCTGGTATAAATTTGAATTGATGACATAATATTCTACAGTGTATAAAAATTCAAAGGCCAGAACATAATCTTGTAGGGAAACAATCTATCAACAATAAAACCAATCCAATCTCATATTTTTGAAAATGAGAAGCATTGACAGGCTATTTGACATAAAAAATGCGCACAGCCGTAGGTTTCAGCGGTCGTGCCATAGGTAAAGGAAATAATTATTACTAGGTTTAACCTCTGTGTACGAATTTTTCACGGTCCTAGTTAGTTTAGAATAAACGTTGTTGAGTTACGATCATTGATGGAATAAGTTGTTAATTTTAAATCTGGATCGCAGTCATTTTCGTAATTATTTGAAACATCTGTTCAGTACGAGTGTGAAAAAGGGTGATCTACTTGCTTTGGGAAATATTATAATTCAATTTTACCTCAATCTCATGAATATCTGAACGATCATTACATAATAAATACGACAATAAATCATCACTTGAAGAATAGCCAACACATGTTCTCATGCATTGATTTTAAGGAGTTTACATTTTGAACCAGAGCCTAACTTCATACAAAGTAATGATAATGAAAATAAATAACGATTTTGAACCTATCCTAACCTAACCTAACCTAACCAGAACCGAACTTCATACAAAGTCTGATGTACAGAAATCTACACATGATGTTGCTTGTATTTAAACCAATTTCATATCTTTTATGACTCAATATAATTTTTTTTACTCGTTAGTTTTCTACGTTTAAATACACAACATTCTTTGCCCTGAATAATGTTCGGTATAAGTCCAGGAATATATCAGTTTTGGCTTAGATGAAAAGAAAAACTTTATACCGAGAGTTATGGTGGCCTCCGCTTCGCTATGAATGCCAAGAAATCAGGTGCGCTTTGGTAGTTCTTGCAGCCGAAATATAGTACGCAATTTCAGCATAGTGCAGACCAGCAGCGTTAAATGATTGATGAGGTCTTCTTAAATTTACCGCTGAAGCTCAGGATAAGACGCATGATGAATTAGAAAGTGAAAGTCGAAATCTATAAATTCGTATGCATTGCACTTCTTCAAAATCAACCCTGTTCTTTCAAGAATGAGAAAAATTTCTTGAGAGACAGTGACTTGCTAAAATTTTTGCAGAGTGACTGCGGATCTGCCAGAATGATACAGAGTCAGAGAGAAAGCGTACCCGCCAGAATAATGCAGAGACTGCCAGAGTAACAGAAGAGATGCAGGAGTTATGCAGTAAGAGCTCGAGAGACAAAGCGCCAAATAAAGTTGCCCTACAACTCTGAAGTCTCTTATAGCTTCCAGATTAAAAATACAGACGTCTAGTACAAATGTCGCCCTGCCCTATCATTTGCGACGTGAAAGTCCAAATCGAGTGGTGCAGACTTACTGCATGGACTTGACTCGAAAAAGTCGGAAATCTTGAAGGAACTGGTTTTCTATTAGCAAACTCCAAAATTCACCTGTCGTAGAACAGAATTAAAAAATCACTTTTCGCGGAAAATCTTGTTTGTTTGATGATGATCTCAACTGGGTTCCGAATGTGTTGCTCTCCTATGGTAATTGGTTGAAGTATTCCGAGATACCAGTAGCTTAACGGTATTTTCTTTAGATTTGGATTCTATTGAATTCACTCGGTATTTTTTTTTCGCAGACTATCTATCTAGGGGAGAATTAAAATAAGGGGATGTGCTTTCTATATATATTAATTTTAACGTGCAAATTTTTGATTCTACGCTAATATTCTCAAATTTCCTGCGGCAGTGTTGTGCCCTGTAGCAACAGATGGTTTTACCCAAGTGATCCACAGTTTATTGTCGGCTTTTCTAGCGCGTTCAACACTTCATTCAGCAACAAATTTCTTCGTTCGATCGAGAATTCGCCGTTCTTTCAGGCCCACGTCGTGCCCAATAATGGCTGCTCTCTAAAAAAGCCCCTCTAATAATGCTCACCATGGCGCGTAAGTTCGGCGGCGTAGTTTGAAAAAATACAATTTACGAGATAATCACCCTCAGTTTTTTCATGACGGACCTCATCCAGCAAGAGTGTGGCAGCCGTGGCATCCCTAGTCCTCTCATTAACCAAGTCGAGGGAAAGTTTTTCCCGAGGGCGAGCCTCGTGAGTACTCCCCTCAAAAAGTCTCCGCTCTGGAAAAAGTTACCATTTATGCCTCGAGAGAAAGGGGTACCAAGCAGGTCAAGCATGGCAGGTTAAAGGCCACGTTTGTTCTCAAGCTCTATTAATTTGACAGCCTAACGCTGATGAGTGCGAGCGTGGGAGAGAAAATCATTTGATAAAGGAATCCAGGACTGCGGTTTTGCTTTTTGCTTTAGCAACTACAATTTGTCTAGGATACCTTCTCGTACAGAAATATTTAGTTTTCTACTCATTGTTCGTCAGTGTGTTATCATTTCCATCAGTACATTTTCCATTAAAGAATTAATCATTCACAGAAATATCTCAATTAATTTTTCAAAAAGTGAATATTTTTCTGCATACTCACGGGCTTTTTAAACACAGTATTTTTCTCTAACAGTCAAGAACACTCTCACGGAAACAGCAGACTCCCTTATACTCACTCTTGTGTAACTTTCAAAACATTCCCATAAAAACAAAAAGGAAGATCGGTCAATAACTCCATTTTTCCGTATTCTCAGCATAACTTCATCCTCATTTCAATCATTGGCTTCCCTCCCAAGCCAGAGCAGGCCCCATGAGAAGCCCTCCTGTCGTGCACCCACTTTAGTGAATTTTTGCGCTCACATTTCCTAAGGGCATTTTTGAGCTGCCGAGACCATCAGCATATATATGAGTAGGTTGTGAATTCCGGCATCTCAAGTACACATACATTACTCAAGAAGGGGAATTTTGTGCCATGAGCTGCTCTGTGATGTGCTTGCAAAAATTAGAATGTAACAGGTGTTTATTTGAACATGAAATGATTTCTTTCTTTCAAGTTAATTTTGCATGTGTAACTGCTTTGTATGGAATTCCGTGATTCGGTGTCGTTTTTACCAAGCACATTTTTGCTTAGAATTTTTTTTTTTTTTTTTGGGATACGCGTTTTGATGTTTATTCATTTTACTCGTCAATTCGATGATTTTTCGCTATAAAAATGTCCTCAACGAGATCACATAGTTTCTCACGACTATAACATAGTACTTTTTACGCATATAGGAACAAGTAATCAAAACATGAGACGTTTGAAATGCGGTTAAAATTGTCTTTCAGTGAATTGTGTTAAAAGTTCCGTTCACGTGATGAAATACTAATTGAGCGCGATAAAATTGTGTTTGAGTTCAAGGACATTGACTGGAACCCATGCAAGATAGTTTTGAGAGCTTGTGTCACTTAGTGCGCCGCTACGCTGTGTAGTGAAACAGTTTACAATATGTACATTCTTTTAAACTCGATGCCCACATCGACGCAGAAGTCCTTCATTAAAGGGCTCGACTTATCTGGAAAATAAATTGCTGATGGCGTGTGTGAAAATGTAATCGTTCAATTCATTCAGTAAAATAATTTGCAATGGCCAGTAAAGTATAACAGAGTTAGTGGATGAAATGCTCAATCATATCCGAAAAATTTTCTTCTGCTACGACGACGAAAATGACCGGACCTGTAGTTAACGGTCTTCCCATGCTCAGCCCAATTCGAGCATCGTTTTAACACAACGAAGGAGCTCTCTGCCAAATTAGCACTAAAAAATTTAAATTTCAGACGTATCACTTAGAACACAGCACCATGCGCCGTGCATGGCGCGCTGCTAACCGAGTCTACCTTCACCATGGATCACCCTGGGTAAATGCGAAGATTTTGCGCGACTTGGCAACCATTGAGCCTTTGGAATTTATTTTTGTGGTGCTCACTTTGTGTGTCAAGTACGATGCGCTAATTACGTCACACCGAACCATAGAGCTTGTATAGACAAAGCAGGACTCAACCTCTTCCTGACTCTGACTCAGTCCGAATAACTAATAGTTGAAAACAGATACAAGCACAGCAATACTGTTCAAGATACTGTTCATAGGTGAAGAAAAAATGTTACACATTATTACTAGCGGCCAAACCAGATATTTTAAACATTAATAAAGAAATTTGACTCACTTGTGTTCATTTATGGACAAAACCTATAAAATATGAGAGAAACTTTTGTGCCGTTGCAATTAGAGAGACTCACTTTTACTGTTAACATGTGACTGAAAGGATTAAAATACGCTCATTATCTTAAAAAGCGTCAACGTGTTCTCACATTTCCATCTATTATGTTTGCTAACAATAAAATAATACTTTTAATATTGTGCTCTCTAGGTTCATGCATTAGACTTGAAGTCATCTTTTTCTCTGGCGGAGAAAAGTTTAACATTGCAATAAAACGTTCAAAATTAAAACGTTCAAAACGTTCGAAAGTTTAACCAAAACATGTGTCAGTAAAATTTCTTTGAGTAATGTTTTTACAACGACACGGTAAAAAAGAACACATATAGAGGCTCTTATTCCCGTATTTCTCATTTTCTTGCATTCCTCAAACAACCGCCTGAAGTGCCGCCTTACCGCCCGGACGGGACGGAGACCCTTGGCCGCTGGTGTGTGGCAGACAACGATGCTGTGCCTGGTAATGTATGAAAATTAAAGTCAAAGACACTCGCTTTGGCAGGCCCATCGAGGCGGCGCTGCTCAGGACGCCTGCCATTAAAGGCAAAGTGCTCAGGCAACACAAAGGACGGCACCATGCGGATCTTTTGAAATCCTGTGCAAGTCAAGTCGTTTTTTTTGTGAAATTCTTGGGGAAGTTTTCGGAGGAGCAGCGAGCCTCCACGTGAAATGTCGTTTGTCTTTTATGATTTGTGTGCTTTAATTCAGTGTGGAATAACAAAATTCAACGGTTTCATGTTCTTATCGATCTATTCTGGTTTAATTTGTGAAAAATCAAAGAAATATGTTCAACAATGTCAAGTCTCTTTGCTGAGCCATCTCTTATGCGGTTAAAGTTTGTGAGCAAACTACGATTTTTGACTTCAATATTACTCATTCTCACGTCGTTGAAGTGTTTGATATCTTGAAAGATATTAAATGACTGGGAATGTATTATACGCATTTTTCAGTAATACATATAATATGAACCTCTTGAAGAAACGAAGAAACGATATACTTCTCAATTTTTATCCATCTACATTGTATGAATCGAAAATTTTACGCTGTAAAATACCGTAATTTGTATGGTTAATATTTTGGCAAATTATTAAAAACAAGCAACTATCATTTTGACAACTTGTAAAATAGGACACCATGTGTGTCTTCGTCGAAATATCAGCAGTAGATATTATCTTTAGTTTGCTAGTCGTTTTTGACGTAGATTTTAGATTGTATTTGCTGGCCCTTGACCTCACGGCAGCGTCAAATTTAGCTGAGTCTTGAAAACAATTGGGAAAATTTGTGAGGCGTTTGACATTTTGGAACCCCAAAATTAATCCAATCATTGTTTCCTTGGAAAAGGGAGCTCAACATAATTCTATGTCACAAAATATAGATGCTGTCTAAATTGTTGCGCGACCGAGGTATATTTTATGCTAAGTTTGTGAATTAGGTCCACCCTGCCAAGCTGCACGTGTATTTTGAAATCTCTCACGTTCAGAATTCAGTGTTGAGGCCTCAAGGGTGTCCTGCACCACTCTGGCTTAAAGAACAAGTGAGGCGGAGCTTCATCGTGTTGGGGAGGGGGCGTTGAAATGTAAGTCATGATGCAGGTAATAATTTGCCAACCTCATTCATAAACTGAATATAAATTTTGTTGTCAAGTTAAATTTAGAGGTTCTATTCTAGATGGTTGGTAACTTAAACTGATTTAACTGTGGCAGTTTTGCCAGAGATATTTCTTTGTAACACTAACTGTTCTTCGCGCACTAACACTTTTAGTGAATTAAATTCACTTCTTATATCTGGCACAAACAGGTGCTAAGTAATTAAATTTCAATAGCAAATTCCGTAGAGTTAATTACAACTTTTTTGCATTGAAATTTGAGGCTGTTCTAGATGAATGTATGAAAAACGTGAGTTGAATTATTGAATTTTAAACTCCTGTTATTCTCATGATACAAAATCAAACTGTCCTCGATGAGATTTATCAAGTAACTACAAGAAAGTTGAAAATTATATCTATCTGTCGCGCTTTAATTTCTGCGTAACACTGTATATCAGAGAAAAAAAACGAAAAAACAGATTTAAGAATGGATAGAAAACTTGCTGCACTTATTTTACTTGAATAATTGAATAAAACTTAATTCCTGTCTCATGCTGGTTATTTGTAATAACTTTCCATGATCAACAATTAAACATTTTCCTCAGTTATACTGATTTGTGGCGATGCTGAGTACTGAAATTACATCCAGTGTAAGACATTTCCTCGGAGGGCACAGCGCATTTGGGTCTAGGAGCTTTTTTTTTGTAGCCGCAGCACCGCACCATAAAATTTATTCTAAACGCGAAAGCTCTGACCAAAAAAATAAAATTCAATGGCAAAACAGTTGAACTTTCTAAAAAAAATAGCTGCGCAGAGGACAGAAGCATCATCTAAAAGCTGATAAGGAATTGACCAGGAATTAAAGAAAAGAGCATGAAAATTCACTAGGGAGAGCTTTGGAATTCAGAAGACATTTTCTTAAAATTCTTTCAGAATCAGCTAAGAATTTGGTAAAAATAAACTTGAAATAGGTTAAAAATTGACTAAAAACTAAATGTGTTCTTCCTAAAAACTAAATGCAAATTGGCTAGTAATTTAGTATTGCCACCTTAAATATTGTTCAAGAAATAATAAGGAAATGATTAATGTATTATTTTGGCATCATGTGCAATTTTCCGAGTCGATTGCTTTGAGCGAGAAAAATACAATTTTGCGTATTACACAGCAAAGCGTTTTAGTGTGGTTGTCGCACAGGATTGTTGTAAAACGTTCTATTTCATCTTTCTTTCAAGATCATTTATGAGTTTAAGCTATCTTAAGTTAAGTATTTCGAAGTATAAGAGGAGTTCTGAAGAAAGTTAAGAGCACATAACTTTTCATGACATTTCACACTCATTCTGCCTAAGTTATGTTAAAATTTCCCAAATCTTGGTGTGTCAGGTCAAATTGGTACTACGTTGGAGGAGAAGAACGGAACAATGGAACGGAATTGGTAAACGAAAGAAAATTTACAAATTTAGTTTACCTATTTCTCATTGTTGTAATTACTTTATTGTTGAAGAGTAATTAATAATGATCGTAAAAGACATAAATACAAATAGAATAATTTTCACCATCACATGTAACTTTTCGGTAGAAAACCTTTTTGAAAAACTTTCTTTCGTGTTTCCACTATTCGCATCACAATTCAGCGCTAAGGCCATGATTTGCCTTTGACGAAAAGTTGCCTGATTTTACAGAAAAGATCTTGATTGCTTCCTACCCTGAGCATGGAATGCACCAGTTTTGCCATCGAAGAAAAAATCAGTCTAAGAAATTTCTTTGAGAATGTTCCAGCCGTAAATGTCGGCTTAACTTTGAAGCATTGTTCAAATTTGTTAGCCTTTTCAGGGGTGAAATACATTTCTCCTCATCAGATCATTTTTATTAAAAAAGGATATTGTCCAGAGTTCAAATTTGAGAGAATAAGAGTTAGTCACACCAAAAGTTTTTGTTCGAAATTGAAGAAAATTAATTGAATGACTATTATAGGGCGAAAACACAAATAGACTGAATCAGGTTTATTGAAACAGTTGTATAAAGGTACAAAAATCTTTCAAAATTATTTTTCACAAAAAATTAACCAGAGAATATTTATAAACCGACAAGCAACACCTAACACATTCAAACATTTATATATATGTATATATATTAAAAACACGTTCCATTGATGAGATAATGCATTGAATTAGAAAAAAATTCATTCATTTTGTCTAAAAAGTTCCCTCAGTGGAGAGAAAATTTTTCGCAGGGATGACCTATGTACACATTTCCAGCGAGGCATCATGAGCGTTGATACTGATGAGTTTCACTGTAATATTTTAAATACACATAACACTGGCTAGGGCTGGCTGAGGTGCTCACTCACTCCTGAAAATAATCAGTCTTTCAGAAGCACACGCTGCCTTTTAACTCTAGAGACTAATCTGCGGACGACAGATAGCTCCGATAGATAGCTTCATGCTCTCGTAAATGCACTTCTCAGAAAGAAACGAATTCGATTTATTATCAATCACTTTGTTAAAGTGAGAAATTTGAAACTTTACTTGTGTTTTACATCCGTTTCAAACATAGGAAATCAACAAAGAATACAGAGAATAAAGAATCCCATCTTCCCAAAAATGTATTACTTAATTAAAGACTATATTCGTTCCCAAAAACAATTGTTGAAAACCTCATCGAACAGGTTGACCCCAGTACGTCAGACTCTTGTTGTTTCGAGAGCATTTTACCACCAGTAAAAGAGTTTTGAGTATTTCTTTTTAATTTTCCGTCTACGTTCTACAGAAATAATTTCTATACATGAAAGTCGCCCCATCCTTCCATCGAGATAAAGAAAAAATGAAAAAATTCATGAGTGTCGAGCGCTGTTTCGCCTCTTATTGGGAGGGCACACGCACCAATGCCCACTCAAAAAAAATTAACACACCAACCATTCGACTGGAATGTCTGGAGCTCGAGCACTTTAGGTGTGAGCCCCTGCTTCACAAATCTGGTTTAGAGAGGGATGGAATTGCTCCGGTCCGTACTGTCGGAAATTTCACTGCTCTTTATTGCTTAACCCGATAAAGACTTGAAAGCCGTTCCTGTTCAAAAACTTATGAGCAATACTTAGATTTGAACTTTCCAATAATAACACTTCTAGGGATAGTGCTCAACAAGCGGTAGACTGTTCTTGCTCACTGAACTTCTTTGGCCTCTTCAAAGATGATTTCAAGGGCTTTTTCTCTGGGCAATATGAAGAAGTGGAACATAAGGGAGCTGGGTTGGAGATATTTGTTGGATCTTTTTTGTGAGAGGAAGCAAGACGCGTGTCATGGCTTTGCATTTTGGTTTGGGGCAGACTTTTTCTATACGACGGCATCGCAGATCTCTGAAGACCTCCAGAGGCGACGGGTGGATTTGGTCCCGAGAACTGAACAGGAGGTGCGATGGCTGCCGAGTTTGTCGAGCTCATGATCGCGTCCCTGTCATCACTCAGCAACACATCAGCTGATTGTCTTCCTTCCACATCATTTGGTCTGGGGATCGGGCAGCCCCGAGGCAGAGTTCGGAAATGTCTCTGTAGGGAATTGGAGCATGGATCAAGGATTGGCAGCTGGCAGGAGCTCGCTTGCAGCAAGTCGGAACACGAACGTTGAGCTTCGTATTCGAGTCTCATGAGGCGCTTTTTTAGATCTTCTCTTGTGTTTGGTTGGAAATCTAAAGTAACCGGTGTGTCGTGCAAGATTGAACCACTCGGGAAAGTTTTGCCTGATTCGTGTGTGATTGAACTGCTTGTATAGGTTTTTGCTGAATCACGTGGGCTTGAGCTAAGAGTATAAGATTTTGTCGATGTCGTAGTCGGTGTTAGATTCACTCCCTCATCGACACGGAGCGTAGTAGATGCGACAGCCCCCATGCTCTCGACAAGCTGACTCGAGCCACCCATTTTATGTTTGTCTTCGTGCCCTTCAGAAAAAGTTGTGCTGGCCTCTTTCAGGCGAAGTGTTTGAGAAGGGCGCTTTCTCAGGGAGACGTCGGGCAGATTCTTCAGCAGGTCGATAACGAAAGTGAAGCCCGGAGCGAGAGGCTTGATGCTTCCGACGATACCGGCGTCGCTCGAGCCAGGGCTGTCTGCAATAATTTCTCGACGTAGGCCTAGGAAAGAAAAAAGAGGAAGTTCAAGATTTAGTTTCAGGCATTTGAGCTCAAGCTGTTATGGAATGAAAGGAAGAGATTCTTTGGGTCTTAGGAATGTTTTTCCGAATATTTGGCTCTCTTGAGCCCATTAATTTGAGAAGAATGTTGCGCACACAAATAACTTCCTGGAAACGCTTCTATATGAAAAGGTATCAATTAAAAAACACGGACATTTAATTTATAAAAAACTCTGATAAATAACAGAGCCTATTCCCTGCGAAGGTTTTGAGAGGTATATTAACGATGGCAATAAATGGCAAAAATAGGTTAAGCTTTTTAGTATGTGCCATTACATGTTTATAATCGAGGAATGTTTGAAACTGATTAATTGATTATTGGTTAGTTCCAGCTTTCCTTGACACAACAAAGATGTTCAAAGAGAGGAAGGATGAAGGCACCATTTAGTATGGAGTTAAGCAAACGGGGAATCTATGCACAAGGTGTGTATCCGCTCAGGATCCCATGCACATTGAAACAGTTTGTTGAGAAAAAATTTTAGGAAACAAGAAATAAGTTGAAGTAAAATATCAAATGCGCTGAAAAACAGTACAACAGTGAGCCAAAAACAGATGGTCCGTAGCAAAACAAAAAACATTTCAATAAAAGAAGGCCTTCCTAACTCTCCGCGCGGGACCTCACACTTCCCTCGTGGGAATGCTAATGTTGTTTGAAACTTCAACTGATGATGGGAGTCGAAGAAATTTCAAATAATAGGATAACGATCGAGTGGTCACGATTCAAATATTGACGATGTCAAGGAAAAATACAACCAATAGGAAATAGTAAGACGTGAAACGTGTCTATTTAAATACAAGGAATAAATGGTATAAAATTTGTAAAAAGCTAAGAGGTCTTCGATATCAATTTTTTTAGAAGATGTTACGAGAAATACGTGAAGAAATACTGCTGGAATCACCCAGGGAACTGCGTGGAAAAATATTAAAGCTATGCCCTAATTAAAACTTCTTGATATTTTCTACGCATGTTAACATGAATAAACTAAGTCTTTTTGATTTCTATAAAGTAATTATTTAATTTACGTGATTTAAAATTTGTCTTCCTCAAGTATGCACTGTTGAGCTCATTAGAATGAATCAACTCTTGTTTGTTCATTTATCAGGAGTAGTAATGGAAAATGAGGAGAGATAATATTGAATGCTTCTAACATTGATTGCATATTTAAAAATAACCTTCGGTGCTTGCTGGAAACTTATAAAATGAAAAACTGAATGACTTAAGAAATAGAATTCGCATGTGCTCGCTTCCCTGCATATTTCATTGCTAAGTATGTTGGAAATTGTTATCGTAAAGCAGAATCATAGAATAAATAGAACAATAATCAGAGAATTTAAAAACAAATAGTGATTATGTAAGGTTTGTTAATCAGGTGGTGCGCGAACAACGCTAAGCATGTCAAAATAATTCTATCTGCTTAGCGAGGGCAGCTCTAATGAAAGCTTGATCTAAAGCCCTCAGCTCCCGTTTGCTTTATTTTGTTTCCAAATCCGAGTTGGACTGCCAGGTGTGGCCTCGTAGAATTCGTATGCTCTGCCGAGGTCGAAGTTAGTTGCCAGGACCGTCAGTGGACATTCTTGACAGTACTAAACATGCTGAAGTCCCAAATTAGTTAGGATAGTTCAGGATATCCTTATATAAACGTTCGAAGTATTAGATAATGCATGAAACAAAGTACGTTATTTTAAAACTATTTACGCATTTAGATGAAGAAAAGTGTTAAAAATCTTCAAACTACTTGGTTGAGGGGTACTATACTGTAGTTCGCCAAAACTATTCAATAGATTTCTATTGAGTTTGGTTGGAAAAAATGAACGAAACGACGTAAGTTTACCGACTCATGTCTTTTCCTTTTCTGGCCAAAGCTATATTCTCGCGAACTTAGTTTACTATTCCGATTTGAGTATAAAAAAGGCTGCTTTGGAAGACATTTTTAAGGTTGAATGAGAGCACAAATTAAAGGGAGAGGCAAAAACTTAAAAACGATTGATATTAAAACAAAAATTTAAGCTGATTTTAGACCTAAAATTAAAAACAAATGAATTCAAGGATGTTGTAAAATTAGACCAACACCGTACATCCTCGGTAACTAATTGTAAAACGAGTCTAATGTGTTTCAGAAACTGCGTAAGCTATTCCAAGGCTTCTATTGTTTAAAAATTCGAGTGGTGAAGTTTCAGGTTTTAATTCAGTAACATTTTGCTTTGATGATAATTAATTCATGGATAATATAACGGAAATTCAGCTGAGAGAATGTATTCATGCAGTAATGGACACAAGTCATTATAACAGATAATGATTCAAGCGTGCATGAATAAAGCATGAAGCTCATAAGGTCGTCCACTTGGGGCTCGTCAGTGGCATGACTTCTAAAAACTGAATTTATAACAAAATTCCAAGTTAGCATTTTCAGATTTTTGAGAATGAATTGAGCAGGTCGTTTTCCTGAGGAATTTAAACTAGTGTATTGTTTCACTAAATTAGGAAATTTCTCTCTTTCAAATGATACAAAGAGGGTAAAATAAAAAATCAGTCCTCAGGAGGTCACCATTCATCTATCCCCGGGCCTGGGACACGAGCCTCCACCGGAGGAAGCTTTTATTGATGAAACTGATCATGTATGTAACAAAAGTGAATATGCTTAAATTTGTGGAATTATGTTCGCGCACGGATACTGCACTTAAATGAAAGACACCATTGAGCGATGTAGTAAAATTTTCAAGCTCGAAATCACGAGTCTTCGTCCAGCAATGTATGCGTCTCAAATCAGTCTTGGTGTCTCGCTCGTAATTTGCAAGATCGAGTCTAGTTAATTCGTTGGTTTTTCTAGATTTTTTCGACGGGTACTCAAAAAAACATATTATGATGGTTAAGTCATAGATTTTATCCAAAAAATAACATAACTAGATTTTTGTTTCTCCGCCATGTTATGAAAACCTATGAAGCAGTGAATTCTAGGTTGTGAAAATCCGAAGGCGCGTGCATCTCTCTTCATCGCTTCGGTTCGTCTCTCAGAGCTCGATGCAATGTGTGAAATCGCTTCGTTTATTCCTTATTTTCTTTTAGCCACAATTTGCAGGAAATTCTTTATTTTTCCACAGTTTGACCCCGCCATATTGAACAGTTTCAAATAAGAAAGTCAATATTCTTTAAACGAATCGCAGAACATAGACGCATTTCCTTTTTCGTCCATTCTTCTTTCTTGTTTCATAATGCACTATTTTGGCATGGCAACTGCGGTCATGTTGAGCCTGTTCTCACTCAATCTTTAGCTTGATTTTAACTGATAGGTGTTTCAATTAATTTCATTTTTGAGAAGACACGCGTGTTAATTCTGAATAGAAAGTTTAATCAATAATGAAATATGACGAATCAGTAATTTTCATTTTATATTTGATGCAAGTTAGGATTTACAGTAAAGTTTAAAAGCACATTCGAGATTCAAAAGGGTAACTAGAATACGTGCCGCAGCAGTTGTTAAAGTATGAGGAAGATGAATCGAAATGGATCAAAGTTATTACAGAGTTTTAAATGTATGTTTAAATGACGAGGGTTAAATGAAATGTACCAAGCTTTGACAGCAGATCTTAATAATTCCAGAACACAAAACATGATGACGCTCAAAATATTGATTAGAATACAGCTGTGACAAAGTTTCAGGAGCATAAAAATGGTTTAAACTTTTACGATGGTTGACAAACAAGACCTGTGTTCAACCCAATAACACCATTTTAAGACACAATGTGAAGTTGAGGCTCAGTTTGAGAAAACGATATAGATGTCGAATCGGAGAATAGATTTCAAATCATAGCGTGAACTCAAAACTATCGGAGGGAGATGCACAACAGCACGGAGTTCAGTGGTCATCCTAAAATACTTGCAATATATATTAGTCTCGTTTTCAACAGCTGAAAATGATGTTTTGGATTTTGAACAACCAAAATCATTTTTTTTTTGCACCAATTTTTTAAGACTGGTGTGGCTGCACATAAATTGAAGGTGGATGGCGAAAGACCTGAACGAAAAATAAAGTAACTGATCCGTCGAACGTACACCCAGCATTTTCTTTAATCTAACAGGAGTACAATGCGAGATAAGATAGGATATCTACTGAGAAACATTTTACTCGTGTCCCACAATGATCAATTAATTAGAAGATATCCTTAGCCTAGGTTTTACTGTGGTATTTAATATTAGTTTAATTAATCTACATTGTGATTACTGAACTCAATGTACAGTCATTAAAACGTGAACATAATTTTTTCATTTCTAATGTTATTGTCCCGATTTGAGTACTCTCCTGAAAAATCCTTCGACTGCTTTTTCAGTGCGCTCGTAATCCGCGTCTTTTATAAGAGACCAGATCTCGAGTTGAACATTGTCCCTCTCACACGCCGCGTGATCCAAAACGACCGCAACTCTCACCCGATACAGTTGACCCCCACGAGCTGCCGGACGACCCTTCTCCTTCATAGGCGTAGGCTCTTAAATCGTCCCTGCTCACAAGCGTCTCCTGATTGGCGGAACCGCGAGCAATCACTGAGCCCGCATTATGAAGCTGAAGCCGACCTGCCACGAGAATATAAAGTCTTTAGCCCGAGAAGCTCTACGTAGGATTTGATCGTCCAAAATAGTCTGTGCAGGGTTGTCTCCTGTAAAGCCTGTGTTTAAACTGGCTCAGTGTAAGTGCTCATTAGTTACGTTTAGTATTCTCGTGTTTGATTGAAACATAATCTTCCAAAGAGAGGACTTTTATTAAAATCATACGAACGAAATCTTTGATCATGCAGCCCAGTCGCACGCTTAGTTCCCTTGTTTCATTCTTCATATCACAAATATCTTTCAACCGACACTGCTGTTCTTACCACAGTTTTCAGAAAACAAAGCCATAAACTAACCAAAACCTCAAGAAAAACAATTTATCTGGGATTCGAGTCTCAATCTCTTTTTAATTGTGCCATGAAGTTGAAGTAAAGCCTCCGGCACCAAGGCAACTATATAATGCCGAAGCTCACGTCACAGCCGAACAGTTTGCTCTCAGATAATGAGCTTAAGAGCGAATGTTTGCCAGGCAGCTCTCTAACTTGACCCAATAAAACATTTATGCCAGAATAAATATTGCCTCTCTGAGTTAAAATCCTCGACGTAATTTGATTTCACGATTTCCCATTAATCGAAGCATCACCTCTGGCAAGCGGCTCATAAAGATTTATTTCGTCATTATCGACCAGATCACTGAATAGAATGCGACCTCGAATGAAACGAATCAAATACACCTATTTTGCATTCAAGTCAAATTTGACTCGTTTAATTGAAAACTTGAAGGCAGTGAAACAAACGTTCACTGTTTTACTTTGAAAATACCTTGAAGCATCAGCTAGCGTTGTGCAGCAGCAAATTTTGAAGTGGCTTGGCATTTTAGCAAATTTACTGACAATGAGCACATGTTGATTGCGATAGCAAGCCGGGAGAAGTTGACATGCAAGAACTAAGAGAATTTAGATCAATGCATTTCACTCGCAAAATATAGTCAACGGTGCAGTGAGATGCATCATGAAAGCTATTATTTAACAATAAAAGCATAAACACGCATTAAAAAGAACATAATTGTGTTCTTTAAGCATTGACAAGTTAATCTAATTTCAATTAAAATGATATAGAAAAAATAAGACTTTCAGAGGTTTCGATAAAATTCAAGCACGGTGCTTGCCAAAACCAGCGCCCCACAAAGTCTACACAGCTGTCATCTAAGGAACGCCAGAAAATACTCTCGACATTCGTAGAAAATCGATTATAAGGAACGATTTTCCGAGCGGACTTCGACAGAGGAAGCATCATTTCCGATAATGCGATCCTTTAGAAGTCACCATGCTTTTGTTTTAGTTTACTGCTTGGTAAGTTTATACAGGGTGGCGCATAAGTAGCGCACCATTTTGAAGGTAAATTTTAAAGTTTTATTACCGCAATATACATTGGGTATCTGTAGACAGGATACGACATGTAAATAGACTTTAAGAGTTCCTCTATCGTTTGCAATTAACCCTATCGTTATACCTTTCATAGTTTATTTATTATTAATTTTTAAAAGGGTGCGTTACTTGTGCGCCACCCTGTATAACTATCATCGACTCTATTTTAATGCGCTCTGTAGATTTGTTTTCATGATGTGCCAACGGGTTTCGAGTTTGATGGCTGTGATGGGACCTGCAGTATCTGTTAGCATGATGATTTTGTGATGAAATACATATGACAATAGTTATTTCACTTCATGCCCTCCCGGTGAGCTCAGTAGGATGAAGAACCGAGGAAAAAGAAAACACGAATTGATCTGGAGAAGAATTCACCTTAAATACGAGTTTACAAGCTCCACGAGTGGAAAGGTGCATTGTTCAGGAAGACAACAGTGGAGAAAACCGAAAATTGACCCGGTGTTAATTCCTTTCATTTAGCTTCCAATTACCATTCTCATTCTAGTAGCCAGTCTTGCCAAGAGCTTTCATCTCCACTTGACTGATTATTTTTTTCTTAGGTGTCACTGAATAACAGTAAAATTTTGCAGAGAAATATTTTATGAATAGAAGCACACGTAAGCCTCTCAACCTTTTAACTGCTCATTTTATCGAACGAAAGTCCGAAAACACTTGCTTGATGTGCAATCCCTGGACCTGGCAGTTTATGAACTATACAGATGAATTTAAAAAAAACAGTCATTTTTACCTTTCTTTTCTAACGATTGCATATTGAACACTGTTTATTGCTCCCGTAATGCAATTGATCGCTTCTGATGCAGAGTTGATTGCCTTGAACTGCAGTTGAAAGGGCGAGAATTTCTCAGACATGCATTTCAGAAATTGAAACAGACGGAGAAAAATTGAACATGGGACAAATAAATTAGCTCTGACATGCAGTTAGCTGGGTCTACCATCAAAACTTACTCGTTTTTAAATTACAGTTTTACGCTTATAGTGCATGAAAGAAATGCACAACATGATTGCTTCATGGACTATCAAGGTCCAATGACCTCTTCGCCTCATGCCACCAAGATTCTCTCTGCCTCATGTTGCTAAGGCCTCTCTGCCTCATGCTACCATTGGTCACTCTGCCTCATGCTACCAATGGCTCCTCTGCCTCATGCTACCAATGGCCCCTCTGCCTCATGCTACCAATGACCCCTCTGTCTCTTGTTACCAATGGCCCCTCGGCCTCATGCTACCAATGGCCCCTCTGCCTCATGATACCAATGGCCCCTCTGCCTCATGCCACCAATGGCCCCTCTGCCTCATGCTACCAATGGTCCCTCTGCCTCATGCTGCCAATGGCCCCTCTGCCTCATGCTACCAATGGCCCCTCTGCCTCTTGCCATCAATGGCCCCTCTGACTCAAGCTACCAATGGCCCCTCTGAGCCTCACACTACCGCCAAAGCCCACGTGTCTTTCGGCCTCCTCACTTCGCACGCCAGATCACTGCCCACCCTCAGATCGTATAGATGGCTCCCTTAGTCACAATTGGATGCCCCGGAACCCCCTGATGCGATACCCTCACCCACTTCAGTGACAGATCCAATGTTCTGTGCTGGACGAAAAGTGTCAACCCTTTCCTAAGCCCTGATTGGCTGCCTGAAGGCAGCGATAAATCACGCTGGTTCGAGGGACGAAATTTATTTCAATAGCCAGCGACCCCAGCCGAGGGTGGTAATTGAATCCGGAATAATTGGCGTCCACTGAATTCGTGATTGATTTTACTCGCTTGAATATTATGAAAATTCAAGACCGTCAAGGCACGCCTGGGATACTTTAATGCATTTCATCTTATGTGGGTTATCGTAGGTGCAGTTAGGTGTAAATTTTTTGTATCAATTCACCTGACGGGGTATAACAACGTGCTTAAGCATAATTTCTATTTTGAGCGAAGAAAGTAGTCTCCAAAATGATTAATTGGCATATGTAGCTACAATTCCGTTATGACTTATCTATAATTGTTCCATGTGTCCATCCTTAACCCGGAGCGCCAGTTCGAGTCTATCTTGCCGTCTTTCTGCTCTCCTATTCAGCAGACCTTGAAGAATATAACCAAGTGCATCAGATATTCAATGTTTTTAGGAGGAATTATAATAGTTAGAACTCTCGAGTGACTAAACTTTAAAATTCAATGGGTTGAGATCAGGTAAAGAAGGTGCCACATTTCCTCGCTCCAAAATTTTTGAAAATGTTTCTAATCCTATTGTTTTTCCTATAAAACGTGTGAATAAGTGCGTTGCTCTGATGGAAAGGAAAAGCTGAGTTTTTCTAACGTTTTGTAGCTTTCTTGAGAGTAGGAATCAAAATATATTATGAGCAGGATGTATTCTTTACTTTCGGCAGAGCGCTCAGAAAACGTTCGCGGATAAGAAAATAGGACGGATTTTGTTCCACAAAACTCCTTAAAATGAAAAATGAACTTGAAAGCAGGGTATCATCGATACCACGTGAGATGCTTATTTCACTGCAATGTACTTTACCTCGGTCGAACACGAGGAAGCGGCTTCGAACGTCGCTGCATCGTTTGGGAATGGTGGATGGTTTTCCGGAAACAAAGTTCCAGGCATGAGGTGTAAATGATTTGAGAGAACATTGCGATGATTCTGGACTGTGATCTATTCTCCTAAGATTAGGAGTGGGCCCGGGCTACGCGAAGGTATCATTTCATCGCACCATTATTGAGCTCCCATCAATCCTTCTCAGTTGGAATCTGACATTCAACATGATATATTTTTCATGTTTACCACACAAATATGTATATTTCCAATGGTCTTTAATAACGAAAATTCATTAAACCAAATTGCTCATTTCTATCACTGTTTTGACCCACCCTGGTCTAGTCAACACATTCTCCGGTGACACTGGTTTGAGATGGTCACTCTGTCATGAGCATATTTAATGGATTTGGCGTTTTGAAGATGGTTGTTAATTTCGGAAGTTTGCTGCGGCTGTATAATTTTACAGTTTCGTGGGATTATGTTTCAAGTACACATTAATCGAAGTCGGTAAAATTGGCGGATCGGAAACTTTTCTGCAACACAGAGAGGCCTTTCCAAGATTTTCGCATCGGGTTACAAACCGTGACACATTAATCCTACTGATCATGCATTTCAACACGCGTGACAAGTCAGGCATACTAACACTTTGGTTGGAATAAAATTTTCTCATATTACTCTCTGAAGATCAGATGCAGATTAACTTATATTCTGCTCCAACTTGGAGGGAAACGGATGTGACCTGAGTCCGAGCTGCATTGGATGGTCGAATTAAGACGCATTTTGAAATAAGTGCGTCTAAAACTGTGTCCAACATCTTACCTCTACAAACTATTTTCCTTTGTCACTCTCTCGAATGACCCTCGCAAATAAATTGGAAAGGTTCTCTTCTCAAAACATGAGGCCATCTGTGAGTGCATCCTCCTTGAACTTTTAAAAAAGGCCTCTGCCCAAGTCAGTGGTTTTTCATTTCATTGGCCAGTGAGTTTTATCGGTTGTCATTGGTTATTATTTTGAGCGGTGATGAGTCACGAATTTTCACAACTCTTCTCAGATTTTCCTTAATGTGTATTTGCGTAACTATTTGATTGCTTCCTCACTCATTGAAGTTAGATTCTCCTTAACTCTTACAGCTTAGATAATTTTCGAAGCTGTAAGAGTAACATTCTAAGATTATAGTCTTAGATGGTCGAAGAGTTTCAAAGCGAACACTTTAAAAACTACTTTGGTAATTCCAAATTCGCCGAACCGTCCTCGAGTGTGGAAAACTACACATTTTGGCTCCTGCAAGAACTTCAAATTCTCTAATTTTGCATTACAATCGAAATTTCGTTTAACAATTACTAGACGCTTGCCATTCAACATGCTGTGTGGGGATGATTATGATAAATTCCTTCAAAGACAATTACATGAATTTTCAATTTTGTAATTTATGAAACTAATGATTATGCCATAATTCGGAAAATGATTTTTCTAATGCCTCCATAATATTGTGTATTTGTTAATGAACTTTATTTACGTCATGTTTTAATCGAAGGAGTATCATTATGAATCAGATACACAGTTTGATATCAGTTTCAAATAGTTCAGAAAATTTTAAAATCGTTCAGAATAGTTCGGAATAGCATGGAAGAGTTTTGAACCTTTAAAAAGCTCCGTGATGAATGAAGCTATCAATCACTTTTCAGCACGGCTTAGTATCGATAGCTTGGAGCAGTTTGAAGCTGTTTGGCATGGCTTGAGAAAGTACAGACCGGTTTAAAAACATTTGATAAAGCCTGAAAGAGTTTGAATACAAGGAACAGTTACGAACAGTATCGAATAACTTGAATAAAGCGATAAAAAGCTGAAAAACTTCACAGTATTTTTCAATGAATGCGAGATTTGTGTTCACTTACGTGTTCATTTATTTGCATTTTTAAACAATTTCGGACAACTTAGATATTTTTTGGCCAGTTTTAAACACTTCTGAGCAATTTTGAATAAATGTTGAGCACCTGTGAGTATATTTGAGCAGTTTTAATTAATTTTGGGCAGCTTGGTTTAGCTTCAAATAGAGCTCAACAGCTTAAACATCCTTTGAACAAAATAAAACAGTTCTGATTGTCGGAACCAGGCAGATGTTCTATTAGAGGCAGTTTGCAACAGCTGACAATTGTTTCAAGTAATGCAAATTATTCGTGAACAACTTGAAAAATTGGAACAGATTTCAACAGTTTAACGCAGTTCAGAACATTTGATTCTGACAAAACATGAGGAACAACGTGAAATGTTTTACAGTAGCAAAAAGCTTCTGTACTTTGATTCTATTTATAAATCTTATCTCAAATGATTCAATGTGTGTAACATGAATCCAAGGACGTAATATAGAAAATTAGTACTTTCAACTGCCACGTTTCGTGAGATGATTTGAATCTTTAAAAATTATATTTCAATTCTATATCTTCTTTGAATGAGCCACCAGAATGTTTTACGGTAGTGTAGGTTCTTGAAAGACTCCGGGTAATTTCAGTCAAAAATATGGTAAATTTGAAGTAGAGAATTGTGCTGCCTACACGAGTGTAAAGATCCTGGAGAGCAAACGAAAATAAAAAGACTTTTCATGTAAAATTGAGGCATATAAAAGTACTTTCAATGATGTTTTCGAAACGTACTCTCTCAGCCGCTCAAGGCGAGGAAGAGAAATTTTCCTAAAAGAAAATAACGTAGATGTAAAATCGTCGTAAAATTTACTCTTGCTGTGGTTTGATGAGATCTTGGAATACAAAACAAGTGAATTACACGTAATTTCCCGACACTGTTAAAAAAGGCTCCTTGGTCGCAGAAGACTTCAAGGATAAGGAACTGAATTCGTGGGTTCGTTTCCTGTTATTGTAATGGGTCTGTTTCCTGTTATTGTAATGGGTCTTTTTCCTGTTATTGTAATGGGTCTGTTTCCTGTTATTGTAATAGGTCAGATCCATGTTATTGTAATGGGTCTGTTTCCTGTTATTGTTATGGGTCTGTTTTCAGCCACCGTAGCCTTAGCATTAGTGATTTCAGTAGTGATTCACAGTATTATGTTCACTTCTCGAGGTTTGCAGTTACTTTCACGCTGTATACGTAGAAGGCAGCGTCAATGACTGGACTGGAAATTTTATTTTCCGTCAGGAACAAATGTTCTATATGGTTCTCTCTGGTAGATTCTCCCTTGGTAGAAAATTTCAGGGCAAATTGCCCTAAGTTTAGTACAATGCAATTGAAAATTTACTTTAATATCTGATTGAAGAACTGCTAAATAATTTATCAAATATAGGTTAGAAAACAGAGGGTAAATTTAATCTCTGATTAGTGCTGAGCAAAAAATTGAAAAAATGGTAACTTCTTGCAAAGTTGGAAAAACGGTATACGGTCTACTGCCATTATCCTCAAAGTGCTTATTAAAAAGCAACTACAGTGTGTATCCTCTGATATATGCTGGAATCCTGAAATGGTATTTCAAAATCCGATAATAACTGAGTATTTCTGACCGTTGTCGGGTTAATCACTGGTTCAGAATTGAGTATAACTTAATGCGGTTTAAATTTTTAAGCAATGCATGTTAATTTTTGCATTCATAATACTGCGTATATACACTACCCGCATGCTGCATTCCAATGCCTGTTCCTAAACTATAGTAGTAAGAAACGTCAACATAGTTTGAATTGTCTAAATGTGTTCAATTTTACAGTCTGAATGGATTGCTGAATTTTCTCCGCCTTCGAAAAGCACTTTTTAATTTAGCAACATTTTGAAGACATTCATTCTTCGAATTATTGAGAATAATGGTAAAGAAAGGTATGTCGAGGGAGTGGTAGAATAGGATAATTGCAATGTAATTGCAATGGAACTGGGATCATTTCCCCATTCAGACTGAACGACTTGGCACTGATAACTAAACTGTGAAATTGTTTTGGTGTGATGATTCAATGCGATATTTTCGGCTGTAAGAACTGGGAATCATATCTTTTTGAAATAACTGTGCCCTATCTTAAAATCCAATAATCCCATGAAGGGTTAGAAACATAAGTGGTCATATCATATTGTTCGTGAGAGGATTTACAGACCTATAGTTTAACTTCAGAGTTCCAGCGAAAAATTTTCATCCTTTGCATTAGTCGCTCCAAATAAGCCCCCGATTTTATCCAAATAAATTTCCCCCACTGAGCGTCATCCCCTGAAAGGAATCGTGATCCACAGCTCTAAATAACTTCAGCGAAAAGTATCTACCTAACTTTACTATTTCAGCTGTTGTGAATAATGCTAGTTCTACTTTTTCGGACAAAACTCAATCATTCAATGTAATTCAATTATATACGCTGTACAAATTGCGCCACGTTTTTGTTTGATGGGCTTGACAAATTTTCAAAAATTCCCAGCTGTCAACAGACACTCAAAAAGCGCTATCGAATGCAGGTCACAATGTTTCCTGAATTGACTTCGCGAAAGTTGTCAGAGAGATTTTCTTCATTATATGGAAACTAATCAGTTTTGTTAAGCAATGAAATGTTTTGCGTTATGAACACAATAAAAATTATTGTTACAAAAATTGGAAGCAAAAACTCATACGACAATTAATGAGCTTCTGCTACCTCACATGAAGTAACAAAGACTGTCAGTTGCTGCAAAAACAAAAACGATGTGTACAGAGTTTACGGCAATTTTTCCAACTTAACATGAAACTATCAAGAGAAATCCCTCTCAACCTCATATACTGACTTCCCAGTCTCACTTTTTCGCCGAAGTCTGCATGTTTTTAGCCGCCCATTTGAGTTAATTACTAGAGCGGTGAAAAATGTGCATGCAGGCGGCGAAAAAGTTAGACTGGGTTTAGCATGCGTCCTCTCATTTCGTGAACCTAATTTTTGTTCCTAATTAAAACTTTCTTAGCTGATTGCACCATAAGATTGAGTTTTTAAATTCATTCATCTCACATAAGTATCAGGCAAAATATTCATCAATGATTGAACATTTAATTTTCCTCGATATTTTTCAACAGAAGAAATTAGACATAGTAAGCTAAACAGATTTGCAGAGTTAGTGTGTTTGCACCCAAAGTTTATGCTTTGGCTAGACCAGGCAATTAGTGTGTCTCTAGGAAAACTAGACATCTAAATATCAGGAAATAAATTTATTCAGCATCTAAAAACACTCCCTGCAGGGTGTCAGATGCTGATTGATTTTGTTGGTAAAATTTCATATAAATAGACTATGCTTGAAAGTCTTGACGTAAGGAAGACCACTCAAGCAATCCCGATAAGAGTGTGACCATTACGAGCAAAAATTTGCCCAAAACAAGGAAGATGCAATATCAGCACCACTGCACTGCTTCGTAAATGATTTTACCTTTGGCATGGTTCAGTAATTTGTAGCGTGCAGATATTTGAAATCTTACGTTTTATCATTGTAATGCGTAATGTAGAATAAGCTATTAGAAGTCTATAAGTGCGAAAGTTTACTAATAATGAGAGACTAATAAGTAAAGTATTGTTCTAGTCCTTGCTAAAAATTTCAGGAGTTGTGCCAATTTTTTTTGGAATTAGTTGCTTGGAAGACACGAATAGAAAATTTGCCAGACTACATTGGTCACGCAATATCATGCAATATCTTACCTGTCTCAGCAGCAGCCCCCAAAATCGTGGAAACATTCCCTCCTTCGCCTGCCGGCCTCACACTCGCCAGATCAGGCGTCTCCGGTCCTGCGCCTCCGTAAGATTCACGTTCAGTTTTTTTCTTGTGTTTTTTGGGGTCTGACGATGATTCTTTCTTGGTGACTTTGTTGACGTCTTCGAGGCTGACGGAGACCACATCCGTCGCCTTGCTGAAGTCGTGACTGCTGCCCCCCAGAGACGCCCCGGCCTTCTTCCTCCTCCGCGCCCTCCCGCACAGCCTCCACGCACCGAGCATGATGAGCATCACTACCATGACGTGAAATGAAATAAATTTATTGATAAACGACTGCAAGGAGTAATATTTTCTCAATATCGAAGTCACAAACAGTTGAGTATTACAGACATGCGTGAGTAATAATTAATTCCTCTAGCAAACGAATAGAATTCAGAACGAGTATATCAGGTATAGAGACTTTGAGCATGATACACGTGACTCATCTTATTCTGGACGAGTCATTTGAAACAACACAAGTACTAAGTCACAAAGTCTGAAAATTTTAAAAAATATTCCTCATTTATTAAAGAAGGAGCTAGAAAACAAATGACACCTCCAGAGACTAGAGATACCGAATCAAATTGTATTATTGGTAAGAAAGCGATTGCCGCTTCAAAACCGTGCTACCGAAACAAACACCAATATTTGTGGTGAGTAATAAGATGTGAATAGCATGCTACTGTCAAAACTGGCAGCACAATACAGTGCACTACTGTTCATTCGGGAACCTGATGCCTCACGCCATGCCATCCTACACAATGCGGGCATGAAAGAGATCGCTCTCCCTTTTAAAAATCAAGAGTTCTTCTCCTGCAATGAAAGTTAGCTACAATATTATTCCTACGTAATTCAAACCTGGTATGAAAGAAGGTACCTGTTCGACCATAGGTAGCCGGCATTTCGATTTCAATTCCAAGGTAATTTAGCAATGAAAAACCATTGTTTGAAATGCGATGTACCAGATTTGACTATAAACAATTTTTCATTTGGAAATTTTTTTTAACTATTTGTTTGAAGAACCCTAGTCTTCGCATTTAGAACGACTCAAGCTATTAGCAATTTATTATGAATAGTTTGTACGAATTTAGCTTCCTGCAGAAGTGCAGTAGAGGACGTCGCTTGCGATCTATCAGACACAATTTCTCAACAAATATTGATTTTGAAAAAAAATATGATCTGTGTCACATTTTTGTTACGGCAAATTAAAAATTCGTTAAAGTCAATCAGCAAGCAAAATGTTTTCAAGCAATTAAAGAGATCAAAGTCTTAAAAGTTCACGCGTTATAATCATACAATTCGAATTACTGACTTAAGAGTTTGAAATCAATGCCATGAGAGCTCTCTATAAATAGCACGCATCACACTACCCATGAAGTTAGATTTTTCACTTTCAACCGATCTCCAGTGCAGTCAGAACAATCAGCCGAGCCAGCTTCCCCACTGCTGAAACCCGACAAAAACAATTAAATATTAAAGCACATTCATAATACTTGAGATATCAACCGTTAGTACAAAAATGCAGACGATGACATCAGACCTGTGAGGAAGGACGCTACCAGCATCCCTATGAGGAACCCAGTCTGGGGATGTCGAGACTCCGCCACCGCCTCTGGGCCCCACTCGCAGTACCTCCCCGAGTGGAGAGTTGGGCAGTGGCACGCTGCTCCCCATGCCCTCGCTCCCTCTTCCTCCCACAGCTCTGTTGTTCTTTGGAAATCGTCGCCCTATGGAGAAATGAAAACAAAGATCTCTGCAATGAATAGAAACAAAATTTCGGCAACAATAACATGGGATAGAAAAATAATTACCGATAACTGCACGGCACATGTTCGAAAATACTGTACTGTGTTTCACGATATTTCATTTAGAACGATATTGATGATGTTTCTGCGTGATACAAGGTCATCTGATACCTCATAAGTTTACTCCTATGATACAAAGTGGATCGAAGGGTCATGATAAGCAACACGGGGCCTAATTTCTTCAAGTGTTTCAGTGGCTTAATTGAGGCGCTGGAAAGATATATTCAGACTTTCACACCTCATAGCTGGTAGACTTGTCAACAGCGCTCGCACTGCAGGTGTACTACATTCTATGCTCTGTAATTTTTTAAAACTACAAATTTTTCGTCCACTTTTGCAGTGTTAGGCTGATAAGTTTCATACGCAACTGTTCATGAGATCGAACTCAATTTTGATTAGTTGTGCAACTCACATGTTAGTACCGTGAATGCTCTTAATTGGCTCTCATTCTTATACTAACAAACATTAATATTTGTGTTGAAAGATATTCTTGTGCTTCCACGCTGACCAGTAGCACAAATGTGGCTGAAGAGAGCGCAGTTCTAACTAACGCTGCTAACGTCAATGATGAATGGAAAAAAATTTAAACGTTAATTAAGGAATTTCATGTGGTTACAGAGCAAATACTGGGCTTTTGAAGATTGTACTTGGAACTCCATGAACAGGGGAAGTAACACGTCATTTCTTTCCTCAGAAATCCTATGTATGTTCACAGGCTGTACCGGCCCTACCGCGAGAATTTCAAAAACACAAATCACAGAGACGAAAAAAAATTACTTCTGCTCGCCCTTCCAGCAATTCGTTACGCTATTTTAAACCAGCATTTTTCATTTATGTCGGAACACATTGGCATAGCAAAGAACCTTGCCATAAATATTTATGGACGACGCACAATTTACTACTGCAATGAGCCATGATCGTCATATAACTGTAGATTTATTTTTGACCGTCATCATTCCTCTGATGTAATGCAAAAATTACAACTAAAATTGAATTGTTTTTGTGTACTGTTTCATTGCTGAATTATAGAATGTGATGTACATGGAAGCAAAACTTTAAGTCATCAATTTGCAAATGCGCTAATAGAAATCCCTTGTTCAGACCTATTCTGAAAGTTCACAAAGCGCTGTTGATCAGTGGACATGGTAGGAACCATGTTTTCTTAACGTAGAAATATTCACACATGTCATATGATACAAATCCTATTTGCTTCACAGTGTATGCAAAAGCTGTACACAGAATTCGTTCGACTTAAAACATACTTTCACGCACGCAGCTGAAATAATGTGTTGCGAACTTCTGAACTCAGACACACACACACACATCATGATCCCATTACATGCAGCTCACATAACACACAACACATAAACACACACACACAACAAACTCTGCTCGTGTTTTTAGCGCACACAAGACACAGACAACCATCCACGCACATAACATACTCCCAATACATATCTACGTATAATACTCAGCATAGTACCTAGAAGCGCACAACAAGCTCTCATCAGAACACCATACTACCATGTAAAAGCGCTCTCTCATCAGAAAGAACACGCACAGTATGCAGCATACCACACACACACCTACAATAGACACAGCATCAAGACTCACAGATTCCGGGAGGAGGTAGCAGCCACCGCCGTGCAGGCAGGGGGACGGTGAGCACACCTGCGTGTCCTGGCACAGGTGCAACTCCAGCCGCTGCCCAGCCGGGCACCTAAATAGCGGGGCTTTTTAAACAGCGATTTATTTATATTTTATAAAGCGATTTTAAATAGCGATTTAAATTTATATATAGAGTCCTCAGTCCTGAATAGCGATTATTGAGGACTCAGTGGGTCCCAGTCTAACTTTATCCCCTGAGCATTTATGTTTTTCACCCCCCAAGCGATTTAATTACTTGGGCCGCGAAAAACATGCATGCAGGAAGACAAAGTTAGACTGGGTGGTTATAGGCATGAGGGGAGTTCGGGTGGTTGTGAGAATAAAAATATGTATCCTAGAGTTAGGGTGAAAGTTTGTTTGTGGACAATCTTGTGGCTCTTGCGTGAGATAAACGGAGGTGCGTGAAATAATTATGGTACGTTGCTGTTCATGAAAATGAAGTGGACGTGTTGAACAAATTACGGAGGTCTGTATAAAAGTATAAAAATTAGAGTACAGAGGTTTTTTGCAGATATCTTTCAAATTATGAAATGAACGTACATCTGATAATTTAAAAAACTTTCCTGCAAAATTTTTGAATTACTTTTCTACATTTTCCTAAATTTCCCATTTGTTAGAGCAACGGAAATTATGTTACATGTTGTCCGTCCGTGATTCAACAGAGATTTGGTAAATTAAATCGAATATGAATATCAAATTTCCTACAACAATTCTGACCAACGACATTGTCTAAATTATAATCCAATCAACACTCAACTCACAGATGTTTCTAAATGAGTGTATGCCTTCAAATGAAAGTCCCGTCACATTGCACTAATGCTGAATTAAATGGCAAGTTGCTTTACTTATTAGATCGAAAAAAAGTAAAGATGACTTGCATTTTGATCGATTGGGTTTTACATTTCAGAAAACCTTTTTTTTTAGTGGGAACTCCGTTTCATGAAGAAGAAAAACAGATGTTACACTCTTTGAAGAAGGCTTAAAAAATTTCAACGCACACAGGAAAATCAGTGAAAATTTAATTGTACTGAAAAATTTATGTGTCTCATTAAGAGGAAACTTTTCAGGAACAGTGGGATCTATCCTGCACTCGTGGTGGAAAGGATGAAGAAAGTGATGAGCATTTCACTGTAGCTTGTTCCTCTTAGTTTCTTCTCGCCAGATTTTGCTTTTGAACTTTTGTAAAATGGTGAATATCATAATTGAATCCATTGTTTTTCTATAATTAAATATCTCGGTAACGAGCAAAATATCGCTGAGCTATAATTAACTTGGAATTTAATTTTAGGTTGTAAATTAAAGCATAATTATGCTCAGCAAATCCGCGTCAATGAAAGTTCGTAACATGTTTACTTTTTTCGAGCGTTAGCGATAATTTTTGCTTAGAACTTCCTAATTAATAATGAATTTTTTTTTAACTATTGCTCTGGGGTGTATAAAAATTCACTGCGCAAATAAAGTGAGCTTCACACAATCAAAATTACTGTGATACGCTTGCCTTCAGTGGTCGAGATTTTTGACCAATGCAGTTATGAGCTTCAGTGAAAATAAATGTGCTTATTTGAAAAAAATTTCATTATTTGATATTTCAGCTGAGAAATATGTAACATGTGTTCTTCTGAACACTGTAGAAATTAGTTATTATACTTTAAATATAAGTTCGCCTTGAACTAAGACTAGATGATAATTATTTCCTAAAGGCTGGTGTACTAACAGCAGTTGAAAATCCTAACGAGACCACGCGGGGACAGAAAATAAAACGAAAACTAACCCATAAACGAGTATAACTGTTTACCCAAGTTCAGTTACACTACTTCATTATCAAGAAGCTTAAGTAGTGCTTTAGAGGTGTATTTTTTGAAA
>JACJUY010000899.1:142499-180429 GCA_014220935.1 Platorchestia sp. MABIK
ACCGACTCGCACGTGAACATGATGATACGTATGTGTACATAATCACGCACACGTGTACGTAGACTCAGACGTATACACAATGACTCGCACATGTACATAATCATGCACCCGTGTGTACACTAACCCGCTCATTTACATAATCACGCTCACGCGTACATAATGACTCACATATGCACATACTGACTTGCACGAATAGAAAATGACTCACACGCATCAATCTCGTGAAACAGTGAGTATTTTGAGGACTCACGTGCAGGTGAACTGACGCCAGGTGTCCCTGCAGACGAGGGGGGCGGAGCAGGAGGTGTTGGTGCAGGCGGCGGGGGCGGCGCACCCGCTACGGAAGCCGGTGTGGGTGCTCACTTGCCCCCACGGCGTCGAGTTGAGCAGGGGCGGCAAGGGCACCGAGTGGCCGTCGATTCTTAAATCGTCCAAACAGCCTGGTGGGATCGAGGGAATAGGAGCCTGTGTTGCAATACGCTGTTGTGCCCCTTTCTGTGCTTACTCTCGCCATCTACACCAGCACCTGAACTATGCGTTATGAGTGCAAGCTTCTTGCTGTCTTTATAGGAACTTCGTGCATAGTGAGAGAAATTGATGTATAATGAGTGGAATTTAAGGATAGTGATTGAAAAGTATTGGTAATGATTGAAATTCACTCCGATGTGATCATAATACGAACATGGAAGAATCGAAAGCGTAACGGGTGTGGATTGAAAAGGATTTAATTTTTTTTCTCGAGCAAATATTTTTCCGCTTAAGATAGCAGAAGCAATGTCATTATTGAAAGGAGTGGGATGTAAATGTAAGCTTCCTTGAAATTACTTGAATGAATAAGAAAGTGAATGTTTCTGCGAAGTAATGTTCAGTGCGTATAAATGACAATTTTTCTAGAGTTTAAAATGCGGAATAACAAACGTTCAAGTTCTAAGTTAGCCATGAGTGAGGAGTTCTTTAAGGGGCTGAATCCTTACAAAGGAAGGAATTGCCAGTTTAAACGTTCTCGACTTCTGCATCGCAGATGACTCAGCGCTAGATTTCAGTGCGTGGCACGCAATGGAATTACATTTCATCGCATCTCCTCTCCTGAGTTAAGAGGCTTGAAAAATAGCTCTACATATATCAATAATGCTTAGGGGTTTGACTTTTCCAGAATGCAAAATTTCATTACATGAATAACATTGGTATGCAAATATTTCATGAATAAAAAAAGGAATATAATAGTGAGAACAGAACCATTTGATAAAGAGAGTCCTTTTAACAGTGACAGCAATGACGATAAGAGAAGGATGGAGTTTTCTGAGCAGAAGAAATAATGATATCGGTACAATGAAGCATGCTAGAAGAAGTGATGATGAAGAGAAATACTTTCCCTTTTGTGAGAGAGTTCACGGGAAAATGTGAGAGTTTTATCAAAGCAAGATTTCTTGGTCTGGAACTCAGATGACTTTCGAAGGTTACATCCTAGAATTTACTTTCCGTGCAATTTCGAGTTAAATATCTCGATTCCTCAGCCAAAATGCACTGAAAATATTTTTGATACAATATTATGACTTTCTAACCTTGCCAAATATCTCGCGAAATTTCTCTGGATGGCAGCATGCATACACGTTAGGAGTTAAGAAAAATTTATGCAGAAAATAAGAGTCTGTGTAGCCAGACTTCGATCCCTTGCATGCGAAGAGCTCGTCCATGTGATGCATGGCTCGAATAAATTAAAATGGAGCGGCTCGACTGTGACCTCAATAGAGACCTTATTTCTAATAATGAGTCTCATTACTTGAAAACCATGACCAAAATAATCAGGTCCGTGCTCTCAGAATAACAACACACTTGAATATGCTGGTCATCTATCTTAAGCGAAAGTGATAGAGAAACTGGCATCGAAAGTTCATGCACTTTTAAAGATATTTCGAGTACCAATGTCAATCTCAGAGACGGCGATATAGAATTTATTTTAAAGACTGAAAAAGTAATAGACTTGCTAGAGTGAAAAATAGGCATTGAATCTTCAAAGTTTTAGGAAATTTGGTAAAATTGACATCGACGTGGATTTTTTGTGTAAAATTCATCACATTGTCCGTTGGTTACGAGCAATCGACAACAAATTTAATATGAGTGCTTGTGTGTGTGCTTTATTCAGTTTTTACTTTACATGAACGCCAAATTGGGAGATATTTCATGCAATTCAGTCAGCACCATAAGCTGACTATAGCGCTAAATGTTCTAAGTTAACCAAGGTAAATTCATGCGTTGAAAACTGCCCCACGCTGCGAGGCACAAGAACTTCTTCAAAATGTTAGGAACGATAGAAATTACTCATGTCTTTTCATAATTATTCTATGAATCGTTGTGCATAACATTAATTTCAATCACATGTATTAATGATAAAGAACGAGCACAAATTCTAGCAGGATATAAGTAACAGTACTACAAAAAAAAATGCAATAAGTTTTTTGAAAAGAGTGGAATAATGTTTGAACACGTATGTACAGAATAGTCGCGTGTACTCATAAAATTAAAAGTCAAAAGTAAATCGTGTTCTGTGTAATGGTTTCTTTTCATGCAACAGACTCAATCCGTAAATAAACAAACACTTACTGTCCCTAAGATCTCCATCGACAGAGACCAATGAAAGGCCATCGAAGAACGGAATGCCGCCGATGGTGACCCCGTCTCGTATATCAATGTCGAGGGGAAGAATGGCCGGCGATTCCATACTTCTGGATTTCCGGGTTGCATTTTCAGCAGCAGCATGGAACTTGGGATAATTGTGTTGCGGGTGGACACTGCCAGACAAAGCGTGCCGGGACTTGGCAGCTTCCTGCCCGTCTAATTGAAGCGCTAAGTCGTACCCTCTTCTGCTCATTCTGACGGAATGCCAACGACCGTCCGACATTTTACTCCTCGTCCAACACACGTCCAAAAACACAGGCCCTCTAGCCAGAGGAGCAGGTGGTTCACGGTTGGTCATAGGCGAAAGCGATGCCTCTGGTTTTTCGTTGTACCCGAGAGTGTCTCGATGCACGAATTTACCCGTTGATTGCATTCCGTAGTTCTTTTGGGGTGCAAAAGAAGGCCTTTTGTTTTTGTGTCTTTCAAAACCGTGGAGCGAAGCGCATAATGAGCCCTGCCGGACCTGGGCACAATTGGGCACAAAAGAGACCATCATGAGCAGGCGAACGTGGGCACAAAAGCTGCAATTACGAAGTAATGCGTCGGATTAGCGAAGAGCAACTCCATTGAGCGCCACCGCTTCGCAAAATGGATAGAATTTGAGCGGTCCCTAGAGGTACCTCTAGGGGAAACGTTGGTTAGGAGATTCCTTCCCCCGATAATTGGAGGCAACAAAAGGAATGTTGCATTATTTAAGAGAAGCAGAGGATTTGGCTCTTGTCAGGATAAAAGTAAATTTCAAGCTAATAAATGTATTATAATAACTGGCGTAGAATGATTTACACATCAGAGTCATGAATAATTTGATTTATACGACTTGTATACTCGTTAGCGTTCCTCTAGAGGATCATAAATTGAAATGCTCTTCTGATACTATAAAACAGAGTGGCTAAACCTCACTTAAAGTATACAGAATTACTAATGTCATTTAATCCTGAAGACTGCCTCTACATCTCTCCAATGTGCTCTGGTCGTCACAAAGCTGGAGCCGTAGGCTATAGGTGAGGGCTGAGACACTAAAACATCATTGCAACGAGAAAAAAAATTCCTCAAGCCGACACACCGTTGCTCGTCAACTTCTCCCAAAACCAACGCATAAAAGTTTGTCTTCACTAAACATTATCACTTAGAGTATTCCGAATGGTTTTTCTTTCATGAACTGATGCGACACCCCTACGCTGACCATAAAACAACGGAAGTCAGCACTATTTCACATAAATGTTTCACTTTTTCAAACTAGCTGGTGAATGTTTGGATTTGGATGAACTGAAATTTAAAAAATATCAAGAAAGATAGCTATAACCTTATAAGGGAGTTAATGAAAATTTTGTTCGATTCATATATTTTAGAGACACCTGTTTCAATAGCAAAAACTTTTTTCCCCTCCTGACTCGCGAACATGAGATTTAACTTTCAACAATGCTTGAACACGTTCTCAAAGGTCATACAACCTGATGCACCGAGATTTTTCTGAATGACTGCTAACACAAACAGATGTGGCAAAATGTCAGCGAGAATCTCACACTATGTATGGTACATTAAGAGTACTACAACGTAGTAAAAATATCACTCATACATCACTAGTATTGGAATTAGGCAAGACTGTAGTAGAATAAATAAATTACTTGAATTTGCCACGCTACCGAAGGAATTACAAACATGTTAATATATGTATGCTAAAAATGATACAATTGCAACAGATAATTGAGTAGCTTCAAATTTCAAACGAGGAAGAATTTTCACAACCATGTTTCAACTCGATAGTACTTGTTGTAGGGCCAGAAACATATTTCCAGTTTCAGTGTTTATGATGACTCGCTTTGTATATAAGTTGAAACGAATAGTAGAGTGAGCTGAAGTTAATGAAGACACTGTTTTTTTTTTAAATTTGTAGATACGTAGAAAAACAACTGTTTCTGAAAAGAGATTCAACAATTCTCAAAAGATCTTCTTGCAGAGAATAAATAGATAAGGAGATGAGAAGGAAAGGCCTTAACAGCGTGAAAATTCAGATTGAACAACACAGAAGAAACAGTAGTCGTACAAAAACTATGTCGAGATCTGGAAATCGTTAACCAGAATGTGGCGTTCTAAAGCATGTTGCATCAGCACAAGGTGATGGAAGAAACACCATCGGAAGAATTTGGGTCATGAGCTTTAGGAAGTTCGTCTGATTTATCGGAGCCAATGGGTGTTTAGAGCCGGAAACGTCTCACAGGTCGAAAGAAAGAAGACTATCGATCACAGCGGGAAGAGTGAAGCTCCATTCCTAGAGAAAGTAGCACTCACCGTTTCCAACCACACAGAATGCATAGTTGATGCTCAGAACCAATTCTACATCAACTTCCTTTTAGATTTCACAGTTAATTCCTGTGATCTTTGAAATGCTTCAAATTAATATTGTTTTATACTTGTAAATTTTCGCACGTGAGTGCATGCTTTAAACATAAATGACGAATCACTCGTACATGGTCACTCGGTCAAACATTGTTCTTTCTTTCAGATGAAACAAGATCTAAGATCAGTTCTTTGTCATAATTGATGTTTTCAATAAAAAGATTGAAACAAGGCTTTAACACTAGAAAAATGCTAGCATAAGTGCTCGTACAAAAAATTTGAGGCCAAAGAAAAAGAGATCAAACGTACGATGGTGAAGTCCATTACATGTACAAGCTCCCAAAAGGATATTTAGCATTTATATTGAAAGACCGTTGAGAACCTAAATGAACGATTACTACAAAAGAACTGATTGTATTGTAGAAAAAAATGATGTTGTTGTTATGCCATTGTCCTGAAAGAGATACTACGATGATTGCTACAAAAGCATTGTTATCTTTAACTGTGGAAGTCTGCATTGTTCTTTTGGCCTCGTACTGATGTCAGAGTTATTCAGAGAGAGTTATTCAGAGTTATTCGTTGTAGCAAAGGTTATCATCATTATGGTATTCCAGTGAAAGTTAGTGTTTCTATTCTGGTATTCTGAGGAAGGTTAATTTTCTTCTCATGGTGTTGGATAACGATTAGTAAATGTTGTCATCGCATTGGGATGAAGTCAATCGTCATTACTTTGAAATCACAATGAAGGTCACTGTTAATATTTTTTGCTTAGTTTCAACTTTTATGGAATTCGTTGCGCTGTTACAAAGAATATTATTAGTTTTGCTACGGTATTGTCGTGTCCGTATTATTTTTATGCCAACATAGTAGAGATACTGTTGCTGTGTAATTGTAGTGAAGGTTATCGTTATTGATTTGTGATGATACATCAATTTGTGAGAATATCAACACACACTACGTTGATGGTAACGCATTACTGCCTTCGTAGAAACTCAAACAACATCTCTCATTATATATTGTATATCGACGAAAAAATTACAGATAATGCGCATTTTATGCTACCATTCTGATGGTAGTGTTTATTTATGCTGCAGCAAGTTAAAGAAATATGATCACGAACACTGTGAGACTTCTTTTACACAAACCTAGAGTATCTTTCACTCAGAAGGATATCTTCAGAGTCACAACCGAGCAAATTTGGTTCCATGAGATATTATGTCAACGAATTCAAGAAATAAAGTGATCTACATGAAGTTGTCCGAAAACCAGTGATTTTTGAGAGTTGTTTACATATTCATGACGCAGGTCGCGTTATTTACATATTCATTGAGTTGAACTGGCTTGAATTTATATCTTTCAATACGTCTAGACCCAACCCTTCAACAGATAAGCAAATTTTTGCATTTTTCGAATAGAAAGGCTTCTTAAAGATAAGTCTGACCTGCAGCGTGAGGGACACGGTGTCGTGCAGAGCGGACAGCTTGATGAGGACTCCCTCTTCCCTCCTCGTCCGAACGCGCATTTCCACAGTCACGTCGTACGGATCAGGCGTGAACGAAAGTGCTATTTTGGCGAAACTTTTCTTTTCGAGAGACACCGGCTCTGTCCGAGTGGCGCAGTTGGGACCCGCGAACCCTAGACTGCAGCGGCAGTGCGATTGGTTAGGCGCCACGATGACGCAAGTGCCTCGCGGCCCGCACGGCGGACTGCACTGCGCTGACGCGGCGGCGCAGCCCCGCCAGCTGCGGTGACTGTTCGCCACCTCGCCAAGGTCCACGTACTGTCATTCGAAAAGTTCGCTAATGTAAGAATATTAATTATAGGCTGATTTTCAGATTGCAACCGAAACACTAATGTTAAGATAGAACTATCTCTTTAAAAGTAGTCAGTAAATAAAATGAAAAATTCCAGCGCACTTTCATTATCTCAAATATGAGCAAATAAAGAAGTATCCTATTTTCCAGACTCACAACCTGAAAGGCTCACCACTACACGATGATTACAGTCTGTAAATGAATTGGGAAGAATACGAAAGTATGAATTATTCATATTGGGATTTAGAGTGTTCTTAAATACTCATCAGTCGTCCCTTTTGAAATTAATATAATAAGATGCTTATGAAATTAACACTAACCAACATTTGATAAAATGAATCTCATTCGATGTTTTTAAAATGATACTATAGGGATTTTGGGTTGTTAACCATTGCTAATGTCTCATATATGACGATTTAAAAAATCAACGAACGTCAATATGAATGGTGCTCCAAATATCTTTGCCCGGACCATCTAGACTACGAGAGTCAATTGACGAACAGCAATCGTGCGAGCGTCAGCGTTTTCTGTTCTGTCGAACCACCGTACTGGGAGCTACCTTAATTGTAAGCCTTTAGTTATGTGTACTTTTATCGATGTAATTTAGGTCCGCGGGTAATTAACTTAAGAGAAATATCCGCGAGCTTTAAGTTTCCTTTGAGTATAATTTGTTGTAATTATATACAATACGAACATGTGTATCAATTTTCACTGACACTATGTATGGGATCAAAAATAAATTTAACTACTTTCGTAATTTTTCACTGAATTTCACTCGGTATTTTGCCTCCACATTTTATATTTTACCATTAAAATATAACATCAGTTCATGTGGGCAACTACACCATGGATATTACTTGCTCATGGCACTTCCTTAACATTTATGTCCTGACTTATCCTACTTCTCGCATTACTGTTAAAACTTCTCTGAAAATGCCATTAGAATACTCATCCTAAACTAACTTTCTGAAGCAACTCCTGTTACCTTTCTAAACTTCAAAACTTAAAATCGATTTTCCTTTACCACGAACTTTGAGGAAGCTCACCTTTCCATTAACCTGGAGATTTGAGATACAACCATCCAGCCCCTTGTTGACCAACCCTTGTTCTTCGATTTTTTTGCCGTCTGCTAGTGTGCCGAAAGTCGCCATGCCTCCCGCTGATGTGCCAGCTGTTCCTCCGAGCTGCAGCACTCCGGATCCGAGCTTCAGAGGGTCCGGGGGCAGGGGAACGGTAACCCTACAATCACCGTAGTTATTTTCCTTCATTAGACGCCATTGTTTCGAACAGCTGTCAACAATAGTGTGGATTTCCTGTCAAGGTAAATTTTTTATTACACTCGTGTAATTGGCGCGATTCTTGTAACCTAATCAACCAGTTTGAAAATATCTGTTTTAACTAGGAATGGAATTATTGGAATGAAAACAGTATGCGCTTGGAACACGATCCCTGTTCGTGGGGGTTTTTGGAACTGAAGTAATACTTTGCTTATGAGAACAAATATTTTTCTCCCAAAAATTTACAAATAAACAACAAGAATATCCCTCTGTCGAACTGAACTGCTAAAGCTAAATGGCATGAACAAGTTCAGTGTAAATAAATTTCACTTATAGCATATGGACGATATCCTCATTGCAATACACACCGCATTTTCGTTGAGAAAAATGAGCACACTAAGTATTCGTTGTTGCCCGCGTGATTACCTCCTGAATTTTCCCTGAAATTCATTGAGCGATACAGACTCTCAATCTAGCTTCATGCACGGGCTCCACGAATCCAGTAAATTTCTATCGAGTTCACTTCTGAGTCAGTGATTTAATTAATTTCTAAGTTAATTTCACAGCAAGTGCTGACCAAGTCATACTTTGAAATATCTTTTGCCATGCAATGGCATTTTCAACTGGCTCACTGTTTAACTTTCTTTTTCTTGTTTGAAATTACGAGAAAAATAATTATAGCGTCATCACTTCGAACGCGGAAAAAGATTTTGACCCCCTAGAAAATTTGGAACAATACTTTTGTTCAGGACAGCATATAAAAACAAAATGTCTATCCGCTCATTTTCTTTAACATCTGTCTTCAAACAGTGCACGGATACGACTTTCGGTAGACGAGCACCAAAATAAACGCGTCAATACAGCATTTCTACAACGAGGGCTCAACAGGCCCCAGGAATTATGTGGCATTCGCTGATCAGACCAATCGAGTCAGCCACCGTAGCAGTTCTCAAAGGGGCTCGAAGTTTATTTTCGAAACTGATGAAAAATAGTAACAAACAAAGGCGGAGCAAGTGTTTTATGCATTCTGATGCATACAAAGCCAAGCGGAAAAAAATCGGGTCGTATGTACGGAGGTACACCATTGTTTTTTTTAGTTCTTTGAGGCACATCTAAAATGAGAAGTACGGCAAAACAATAATAACTCAGTATTCGAACTTCCAATTTAGGCACGAAGTTAGAAGTTTTTTGCACTCGCAGTCTCACATCTGGCACTCATCACGATGCTCACCCTGTCTGTGATGATGGCATCGACAGAATGCCACATTCCGTCGCTGATGTTGTGTTGAGTGCGGACCCGGTGAACTTGTGTATCCTTATGTGAACTGCCCAGCACCACTTCCACTCTTCCTTCGTTAATTTGTAGAGCAAAAAAATACCGCCTTCCTTGCTTTAATTCTGCGTGACCATCCGTTGCTAGCCGTCGTTTGGCTCTGCGACCCAGCGGGTGGGAGTGGGTACCCCTCACTGGAACGTTGTGCACGTTCTTCCCGCGCCGTAATCCCTCGTTGTCGAGCGACAGAGGCCCGGAGTACAGCAGAATTCCTTGGGATTTTTTGGTGAGGACTTGGAAGGAGACGGTGACAGGAGCACAGGATGGAAGCGGCTGCGTCCAGGCCCAGCCGTCACCCAGAAATGAGCGAGACGTAAAGCTGCATGTTGCCCCTGATGTGTAGCTGGGACAGATGCATCTGTAAATTTGCGAAAAATGCAGGGCTTAGCTATATAAGGCATGACTCTTATAGCTGTCATTTTTGTTTTGTCATGGTAATTTTACGATCAAAAACATTAATTTTGCTGAAGTACACTAATATCAAGAAGCGGTAATGACAGTAATAGAATTTTTGTTTCCTTGGAATAAAATGAACCGAGTTTAAGCTCAGACTGCAAATAATTTAGTAGCAAATTTCAGACAAAGAAGCGTTCAATTTTGCGTATTCTATTCACATTGAAAAAACAAATCACTGGGAATTTTCTTCCATGACATCAAAATGGAAATGACGTAAAATAAATGAACAAGCTGTACATGAACATTTTTCAGGAAGTGACCTACAAATATTAAAGGGATGAAGTTTTAGAGTCCAATGCTTTCTATTTTCAGTATATGGAATAAAGTAAAAACTTTCGGTGACTTGAATTAGGTGCAAATTTGTCTGTGTTAGGAACAAATCACTAAATGAGAACTGGAAACCTGAAAAATTGATAAAATTAGAGAAAGTCCTACCCCAAAATATTGAGAAAAACTGAAATTTTTATTGCAGTCTAAGAAAATTTTATTTTTTCTTGTGAAGAGGCTTTTTTAATCCATAAAATTAAGACTACCTTGGTATCCTCTTGAGCAAAAGTTTTCCTTGCCGAGATAACAGTGTTTTTAAGTCGTTTTCAGATGATGAGCAAAGTAATCACTCCAGCACTTTGAAGCGTACCAAAGAACATCGGGAAAAACTACATAACACGACTCAACAACACACGCAAGTATTTGGTGCTGGTGTAGTTCCAATATTCACCATATGAGTGCATGATAATAACACAGTTCACTGAAACTATCAACAAGCCACTAAACAAGAGGAAAGTTTGAGGTTAATATGGAAATTTATGAGTTTCTACAAATACATAAATTTTATATCTACGTTTCCTGCGGAGTCAATCACCGCAAATAAGTTAGTGGAATGGAACTTTCATTTCAATATTATTAAAAATTCTAATTCCTATCCAGCTTTTTTTATTTGTTTAGTGTAAGAAGTATAACTCGCACATCAAAAAAATGAAATTGAGTACGCTAAAAAATTTTTTATTTGAGACAAAATAAATTTATTCCAATTCTCGATAAATCAATGCAGTGTTTTAAATGATTGCGAGCAAACAACTTGCACCGAAAAAAAGTCTTTTTAAGCTCTATAATAAAGCGCTAGAAAGTTCTACAGATCAGAGAGATGCGACACAGAGGTAAAAGTATTTTTCGGGCAGTTTAATAAGCCGTCAGAACGTTTTCCAGATCCGATAGATGAGACTCAGAGGTGAAGAACGTAAAGTCAATCAATGCGAGATGACCAGGAGCGACGCTGAGCAGCCCTCGCAGCTCACCTGGAATGGTAGTCATGCGGAGCGCACTTCCCTCCGTTGAGGCAGTCGCCAGGGTGGCATGGAGAGGGTCCGGGTTCTTTCAACAGCGTTGTTTCCTTCCTGGCGTCACAGACACGAGACCGCGACAGTCGTGGTGTCACTAACGAGGTTCGGTTGTTGTCCACAACCTGTGATGTTAGACAGACGTTGCTTTAGTCTCTCTTTCTTTGTATTCTATGAGGATGACTGCGGTGTTGATGGCAGGATAGCCTGAGGAAGAACTGTGAGGCCACAGCATTTGAGCTTGAGAGCTGTGTACTCTAAATATCGAATATTTACCGTGTATATATATATATGTATAATAATATAGTTATGTTTCTATACATATAAAATTGTAAGAATATGTATATCATTTCACACTGAATTGTATAATCAGTGACATTCAATACAAGAAAACATATTTAACAATTCTACAGGTATACATGTATAGAATGATGACTAAGTGTACCCAAAAAACTTTATTAAAGAGTGAAAAAATTTTGGCACCAATTGCAAAGAACATAAGTTACTAAATTTCTCTTGGTTATAACAGTGTTTCCAAAAATGGAAAATATTATCTTTTTCCAAACATATTGCTCGTTCATCAGGTATTTTTCTCATTCTTCAGTATTGTTCGGCAGAAATCATAAAATATTTTGCAGGCTTAAATTGGGTCATTCACACTCTTCAGTTTAAGTTTGATTTATAGAGCTGTCAATCAGGCTTAAATTTTCACATGATTATTTCACATAGTCATTTTCACAGTCATTTCCACATTACATCGTCATTTTAACAGTCATTTTCCACATAGTCATTTTGACATAGCCATTTTCACTTAGTCATTTTCACATAGTCATTTTCACACATTGATTGAGTGAAAGTCAGGCTACCGACTTGGATATACAATTATAATCAAGCAGTTTCCAGTGAGCCGTTTTCGAAACCAAAAAAGCTTTACAAATTTCACACTCCTCTGAGTGTTTCTTAAATGACATTGTAGGAACACTTGACTCGAATACGGAATACATGGCGTGCGATTTTCATTTAATTAAAAACTATTGATGATATAGCTGGGCATTGCGTCTGGAACACGGGTAAGGGTGAGTTAAACTTTTATCTCCAAACCTCAACCTGAATGAAGACCTTTTTGAGCCCTAAACACGAAAAAGTATGTCCGGTTTGATATGTACCAGAGGCTTTTGGGGGGTTTCTATGCAGGTTTAATTGATCGATTATTTACGTGAACTAGTCTACAATTGAATTGTCAAGTGTGTATAATTTAATGAATTTATGAATTCATTTCAAACCAAAAGATTTAAGACGTACGTGTATTTATTCTGCTCCACAGTATGCACCTAATGTAATTAAGTTCCATTTTGCATTTTCGTGGATTTATTACCAGTGTTCATACTTTCCACTGCTCTTAAAGTATATTAGAGCCGTTTATTCACCCGGCGTGTGATGAGCATACGAATATCAGAACGAACGATTTTTTTACTGTTTAGGTCAATATTATCATTACCCCCTACCAAATCTCCCGTTGCGCGAGGACTTAATAACATGCGTAGATAAATGTGTTCGCACGAAAGAGCCCCAGTATCGTGGTCTCAGATCAGTTCAAGCACCCGTACCACAATGCGAGAACGGTATTGTGAGGGCGTCAGGATTTTGCAGCAAATTTAATGGCTCTTGACTCCCTGATATTTGCACGCATTTAAGATACTATTAAAGCGCAATTTTCAGTAGTGTCGAGATGAAATTACCGACAGAATTTCTCAAAGTAAATAATGTTAAATTTAACTGGATAAGATCAAATTCTTTCTTCGGTAGATGAATGTTAGATTTCTGCTCGCCTGTGCCTTGTACGATAGAGCCCTGCTCTCTGAACCTGGCATATGGGTGTTACTACTCATATGAATACAATGCGATATATCCTCTCCTATACTATGCCATACATTCTATACTACATATACTACATGGGTGATACTATATTGTGTAGAGGGCATTGGACGTTGAAGTGTTGCACTGTGTTTTTGCGGAAGTCAACTGAGTGTAACTGCAGGCTTTTCTTGTGAAAGAAAATTTGGTGTAGCCTAGCGGAACAGTATGGGATGACAAGTGCCGAGTGTGCATAATTGTATGAATTAATGAAAGCGTTTTATAAATTGACAAAGTTTCAAGACGTACGTATATTTATTCTGTTCCATAGTATGCGTGTGATGTAATTAAATTTCATTTTATGTTCTTTGTGGATTTGTTATTACTTGCGTTCAAACTTTCCATTGCTCGTAAAATATATTTTAAAGTACAACAACTGGAAATAGGCATTCAAAATTACCAATAACAGCAGAGTTAGACAACTGAGAACAACGAGGAGAAAAACAGTAGCTATTTAAACAACCGCAAGACATACTGGAAAAGAATAGGCAGAAGAACGGAATCGAGCAACTGAAAATTTTCAAAGAATAACCTAATGAAATTTCTTAAAAAAATACGTGAAGCGGTTTCTCTCTCAACAGGCACATGTATCCTAGATATCATGAGTACCTGGAGAGTGACAGGCCGAGGCTCCCTGGATGCAGCTGACGCTGGGTCGCCTGACTTCAGGGAGCTCGCCCGGTGGTCAGTCGCTGACGTCACGAAGGACGTGGAAGGGACTGACTTTGTCCTGCCTTCACTGTCTACAAATGCTGACACCGTGTACTGGCTAGTCTCCTGGTTGGTGTCGACACTGATGCCAGAGCCAGGGAGCAGCTCATCTGACACTATCACCGTTAGGTTCATCGCCTTTTCCAGCTGAAATGAACGGAAAAATCATCTGCGTGGTTGCTCCAATGACGAAATTTGACACATAGCTGCTTCTGATAAAATAACTGGAAAAGACCAAAGAGTTTTAACACAAATGACTGTTGTTTAGTCTTGAGGGATGTTGATTTCGAGACCGAGAATAACACTTAGAAGTGAATTGGATATAGATTATGAAATAAGTTGCGTGAACCGTGAAAGAATATGATGAACTCAACTTTCTATCATGCATGAGTCTGTTTTTTTTTATGACAGAATAATGGATCCAACTGAAATTTTCTCTAGCTGCGTTGGTATTGATTCAGGCAGGTTTTCACAAACTTCATCTGTACGCAATCCTAAGGACACTCGTACAATAATCAACGTTACAGTTTCTAAAAACTGAAATACATGTAAATGGTGATGCACTTTTCTAGTTGCCAGCTAACGATCAGACTCGAGTGTCTTTAAAAGTGTTGTTGAAAAGATTGTTGTTAAAAGAAAGAATAAATTTAAAAAATGTTCATTACAATTTTTGAGGCATTGAAATGAGTGCAAAACGTAATTTGTGTTCAGATTGCTAAATACAAAGCCGGAGTTTTGTTCAACAGAACAGTCCTGTTAAATTGGTTTCTTTGAGCTTTAGCGTTGACGAGTCATGAATGCACAGTTTTGGCATTGGTTTTCAAAATCAATTTGCAAATGACTTCGGTAACTAAGGAGAATGAACAACGTATGAGCATATTTGAGGAAGTTGCTAGCATTAAATGTAGGAGTAAATTTTCCAATGAGGAGCAAATTGCGGGCATGTGTAAATTACGTGCGGCAATAAGCTGTTGGATTCATTGATTAGTAAGTTATGAACAACGATGAAAAAAATCATTACTCTATCAAATCATTGCAATTGACTAACGGTATTCACTCACGTATATTTTCAATTTGTCAAGTGAGGTTTATCACGAACTCACACTTTCTTCATGTAATTTTTTATGAGCGATACTTGGTAACTGCAGCAAACAATATTAAATAGCTCAATGCCCGCGTCGTATGACGTCGAAAAACTACATTCTAAGACTTAAAGAATAAATGTAACGATAAAAATTAGCTGGAAAATCCCGTAATATTTTCTCATTAGATGCCGTGAGACAAGGTAGGCGCTCAAAAAAGATTCTAAAGTTGTCATTTTTTTCGGCACACACACAGAAGCGTCATTTTTATGTCCCCCAATTGAATGTTTGCTTTAATGTTGGAAGGAATTTATTCCTCCAAAAAAAAGGGAGAAAATGGAGTGCTAACAATGAATGGTGTAATACAATTTCAAATGTTTTTGTAACATAGGTCACAGTTAGAAAGCCATCCATTGAATATTTTCATGTCATACACGTTTGACACAAAAGGGTCTCGGATAAAATGTTAACTAAATGACTGCCAGATAAAGTTCGAATGACGACAACGTAGTTACAGTTCTCGCCCTTACAATAGAACAAACAAATTTTTAATTTCTATCCTTCGTTAGTTTGATTTGAATTTTCAGGCGTTAAATCAACTTTCAACCGGTGGGAAAATCGTCGCTGGTCATCTCAATACATCAAAGCCAAAGCCCCAACAATTTGTTCAGCATTTTATCCCAATTACTTTCCTGTATAAAACTTTATGCTTCCATACGATTCATCAAGAGACGAGTGCGACGTGCGTGCATTTTCCCAGCTGAATTATGATCAGATATTATATTTGAATGTCGCAAAAAGAGTTTGGAGGTAAAATTTGGTACTGCGAAGTAAAATTAAAAAAAATCAATGTTGACCTCCCACACTCGACCACTGATATGTTCATACCGCTATAATATTTTCATTATCATTTTAAATCAAGAGTCTCGAGCTGAAATTCACGGAGATAGCTTTATTGATTCATCACTTCAAATTTCAAGACATTTTAACTCGCATAAAAAAAATCGAAAAACGCAATGTTGGCTAGAGAAAACACCGCTTATTACTTTCTACGCGTTTTATTTTGATTTTTTGCCAGAAAATACGCAGCCCCAGAAAGATGAAAACTGCGGGAATGAAGAACTTGAGATAAGCATTAATTATTAGAGAAAACCCTGCAGCATTAATTCCCTTGACAAATTTTCTATATAAGCTGAAAATACATTCACCACACACATTATTTTTTCGACGCAAAACACAATACCAAGTGTATTTTAACGTACCTCAAGTAAATAAGTAGCAAATCTTTTCTAAATTTATCCTAAAAGTTTTGTTTTTCATGGGAAGATCTGTAAAAGTAACCTAACTCCTCTCTATGTTTTGCTTTTCAAAGATCATGTTCTTAATTCATATTTTTCATGGAAGACTATTTCTGGAACCAAAAGGAAAATGCAGCTGTACAATGGTTTTATTCCTGTGGTTTAGGTGTCACAAACTTCTCTTGCGCACGGTGTCCTGTATTAACATTCATAAAAAATAAAAACTGGAAAATCGACGTCTTTGAGGGAACTTCAAAATTATACAGGCTCACCTCCATCACTTGTAGCTCGAGAAGCCCTTGCAGCTTCACAGGGTCCATGTAATCACCCGCACCAGTAACCTGGGCTGCGAGCCACACTGTGGCACAAAGGGGCTCCTCGTCCAAGTGCTCGGCAGTTCCAGAAACTGTCAGTGCCGGGTCTCGCGAGGCAGTTCTGGAATGTTGCTGCGATGCGCCTCTAGGCCGCCGTTTCTTCTCTGATCCTGACGCGAAGCGAAATATTTTTTGGTCCCGCCTGACACTGTCATGGTAGTTTTGGACTTGAGCGAGCGAGCTGCTTGCAGCTTCTCCGTCTGAGGAAATGTGGAACTCGGCCCGCCTTTCACTGTTTCCAGACACACTCACGATTTCCACGTGTTGTTCTGAGATGTGCAATACTCCCGCCACGGCGGCCGCCAGCCGGCCTAGCAGCCCTCCTCCTTCCTGTGGCAGGCATGATAGAAACACGTATTGAACAAATATTCAGGCGCTTTTATTTCTACATGTACATTCTGAAAGATTTTATACGCATAATAACTTTGAGCTTCATGGTAAATTCTAAAAAAATGCATAGATTCATATAATATGATCAGGTGAGATCTAAAACAGAATGTAAATATACTAGCCATTTCAAGGTGTGTCTCTGACCGTAATTTAAGTTAAATAAGATTAATTGTTATGTCAACAAGCAAATGCTTTGAGTGCATTCATTTGCTCTCCCGAAATAATTCTCTCGAAATCAAGCAGCTTATGTTGAAAGTCATTGAAGTAACAAATTAAACATTGCGGACTTCGTTCACGAACTTTGTATTGAGATTTTATTTTTTCAAATCGTTGCACTTCCGAATGAAACGAAATTCACTGAAATGAAACGAAATAGAATGGAAGGAAATTAACTGAGAAAGTGCAATGAATATTATTACACAACAAATACAAATCTTTTCCAGTACAATAATTTCATAGCAATCATTATTACAACAAGCAATTTTTGGATCCATCATTCTGTGATCACAAGAAAATTCAGGAGTTGTCTTTCGAACATTTAGAAAATCATTATTGGAAAAGAAACTTCTTTGTTACCCTCGGATGCCAGCCGTCAGTGAGGGTTCGGGCAGTGAGGGGAGTGAGAGTAAGGGGCACGGCGTGTGCGAGGGCCGCAGGGTCGAGAATGTGAACCATCACCGTGATGTTGGCGGCCACCCCCTGCTGGTTCCATAGTCTGTCCGACACCACGGTCTCCAGGTCGTACCTGTACGGCCAACCGTAATATCCTCTTAAGCCATAGTAAAAGAGCTTTCTTAATATACAAGAGGTGCTCATAAAATATCACGGGGCAACTGAAATATCATCTTAAACCCCAATAAAAGAACTCCTTTAATATAGGTGTGCATAAGATATCATGGTGCAACCGAAATATACCAGCACAAGTAAAATTTGGGAAAAGTGTTCCATTTATGTACATGTACAACATCACCGGAATCAAAATGCACGCACAGAAGATTTAGTTAGAGCTGCGATCAAGAGTTATTGGTATAACTTGATGAAATTGAGCGTTATCGAAAATTCAAATTCAATCAATTTCCTTGTAAAATAGAGGCACGTGTTGAGGTTATTGGCTTAGGAATGGTGGAAGTGATTACATGGAGTGACAAATTGAGTGAGGGCATGTGACTCGTTCGCTGGAAGAACGACGTGAGCGACATTTATACTTTTTACGCAATAAGAGGTAAAGTATTTCGGGCGTTAATTGCTTACCTGCAATTAACATAACTTTGAGCCTTTAAATGTGGTTTAATAATTGTATAATGGAAGAGTATTACCATTGATTTAAATGGAACCATAATCTTATAATATCTGCTTCTCTTTTCCACTTGTCCACATTTCTTGTTCTCTTTCTTAAAGTCATAATAGAAGGGTGTTTATAAAATTAAATTCTTAAGATGTTAAAATTCAATGAACAACAATGATGTGAGTGCGCGTCGATTTGTACGACAAGAAAAATCAGAACCACATAGAACATAATTAGGCATAGAATTTGAGGAAAATCCATGGTCTTAAAGTAGCCACATATCAACACACTTTTATTATGTGTTAATTAATGCACCAATTTTCTCATAAATACTTGGAATTCATTCACGATATTTGCCGCTTAGATTATCCCAATATTCTACGCGTTTTGCGACAAAGAAAAAGAAATTTCATATTTTAGCCGCTTACGTCGTCCTTCAACCGAACGCGTCCTATGAAGTGTGAAAGAAAGAACTATTGGGGCAGATTTGGTAGCACATACCGTAGATTACCCCTTTTTATGGAGGATTTGGAATGCTATTTCTGCCTTACACTGTCCAATTTTTCATGAGATCTATTTCAAAGTTTGTAAGTCTTTGTCAAGTGTTAAACTGATGAAAATTTAGAAAGCTTTCCAAGCAGCCACATCTAATTTGCAAAACGAACAAGATCAGGAAAGGAAACATTTAGAATAAATTAGAGCGGTTATCTATTCCTTGTTTGAGGTCAGAGATTTACTCATAGGGGAATATGCTTAGAGGAGTTCATTGCCCGCCAGGTATTCATTACCTCTTGAGCGTATTCTTTGAAACTTGAATCACGTAAATCATTGCGAATCCTGAATGAAGTTGTGAGCTGAACCAAAATCACTCTACATAGACGTGAAGATAGTCACTGATGACCAAACTTTCGTATGAAAATGTTCTAGACTTACCAAGCATCACGATAAAAATGACCCGGTCTGAAGTCTGTGAAAAGAACCTCGCTTCATATCCTGATAATGACTAACATTAGACTAAGCGAGGACAGGTAGTGCGAGGTCATAACTAACCGGGCGTTAGAACAACACACCATAAAATTACAGACTGGCAGAAAGTCACACAGAGCCTTGGTGACTGTCTTTTGGTCTCGTAAAAACTGCAGCTATGAAGTAAAATATGAGGGGGTCGTTAAACTGAATCAAACGGGCAGGACTTGTCTAGAGCACACCAAGTTTGGCAACATGAGCTTGCTGCGGACTACGTTGTCGTATTGTTTGGGATTTGTATTTATCCTAGTACAATCATTTAGAGTTCAGAAAAACACACGAAATTCAGTTTTTTCCAGCGATAGAGTTAAATATGCAGAGCACTCTTCTTTTCTTCTCCATATTTACTATAAAGTGATTATAACAAATTAAAGACGTAAAGCTTGGAACAGCAAAGCGATTATGCACGGCACCGAGATTGCAATCTAGAAGATTATTTCATGTTTAAGCTCTCCTGTAACTTAACTGAAGTACAATTAGCCTAAGTTAATGGAACTTTTACAAAATCGTATTATTTTTCAAGAGAAATATCGAAATTATTGCACTGGCCTAAAATCTCATCGTGACGAGGTCCAACCCAAAATGGACTGATAATGATCCACCATCAAAGCATTAAGAATTAAGTTTATCACTAGGGTTGCTATTACTCATTCATCCTTTATCTGGCACTCGAAAACGTTGTGTTATTCCATCTTTTCTTGACGATTATTAATGAAAGAACTACCTGCTCGTGGGGCGTCCTGGACGCAGAAACCTATGTTATCGCATAGCACGGCTCCAGCATCAAGCAGCACAGCATACGTCCAGCTACCTAATGGTCAGCTCGCCAGCCCTGCAGCATCTCTGACACATCAGGACTCCAAAACCATTCTCCTTCTCCACGCCCTCCCCTTTCTCTACCCCCTTTCCTCCACTCTAGAAGTTCAAGTGGAAAACAAGTCTCGCTTTTGCGCTCGTGACTCCATCTATTATTCGAGGCTCCAAATTCGTACCCAGGACCTGAATTAGAAGACAAGAGAGCGAGCTCGTTCTCAAGAAACAGTCGCATTTTGTCCCGCGATGCCCTGTAAAATTCGAGCAAAATTCAGCAAAGGCTTCCAAGAGAAAGCCTTCAAGTGAGCTCAGGTCGAGTTATTTCAGAGCGAAGTGGCAGGCAGGTCGTTCTTGGCATCTTGGCACACGTTATGACATATCAAGAAGAAATTTTCCATAGAGGAAATTCACCATGAACGAGAATTGGGAGCGAAGAAAATTTTTCACGAAGAAAGGACACCACGTAAGAAATTCACAAAAGAAAGAACTCATCATTTGGAAATTATTGATGGAAAAATAAGCGATAGACGAATTTATCAGTTACGCATGAGATACTAAGACGCTACTGCAGAGTACAGCTGTCGTAGCGACAGGCTATTTGCAACGATACACTCAAGTCGATTGCTGAGAACGTCACCACTTCTTCCTGTAAACTGAGGTGCTTTACTGCAACCATTGCATGTGGTTTAAGCAAACGCTTAGCTCAACGTAGAATTAGGCCTAAAAACATCAACTAACGGTAAACGAATTCAATTGATATTGGTCTTTATGTAACGTTCGAATATTAGCCCACGATCTTCAATACAGAAAAAAATTGCGTATATGAAGTAATCTTGTCAGTCGTGTAAGTAAATTAAAAATATTTTCTGGCATCAAAACCTGGAATACAGGAATTCGACAGACAGAAACGTCCAATAAAATTTGTGTCCGTCTTCTGGGACGGTCTGGCACACGTCGAGTTTACCACGGCCTCTCGCTTAGGCCAAGACAAGTGACACAGATGCGTTTTTGATAGCCACAACAGTTCTATGTGAGTTGAATGGTTTAATCTATTTAGAAACAGTAAACTGGGCTTTTCTCCAGCATTCAATCTTTGAATAACTGTGAGGTTGAGTGGATTAAATTGTTGACATAAAAGCAGGACACAAGACGCTGCAGAGGTTACAGGACGCTGAAGATTTGAATATAAATTACTCCTTACAACAAAAGACCAAATTGCGAAACAAGGGCTTTCATTGCACACAAAAGTGAAACAAAATCTAAGAAAGAAATTGTTTTATTCTTTTATGTACCTCCTTTCACAGAGTGGCTATGAGCAATGACGCTTTTGTTTCGACGGCGGTTTGAGAAGGTGGGAATGAATCCACTTTTAGCAGATAGATAAAATAAGTAACCGGCGATAAAAGCGTGTGAAACAATCGTGATCGATGGATTTACTGAGACAGATCCAAGTCATTCACGAAAGAACAGACAAAGATTGGTTTTCTCTTGAATCGCTTATGTTACAACGTCCTCGATAAAATGTTCAGTTCTTTGAAGGCAGAAATGTTTAAATTGAGATCAAATGTGAAGAATTGGAGGCGAGAGAAATGACTGAAGGAATGAGGGAACAGCCGTTGATGGTTAAACGAAAAAACAAGACGAAAGTATTTTGGAAATGTTTGACTTCATTTCAATTTGCCATTGCAGTGAACCAGTCTAGCGCACATGAAGAGGAAGGAGAGCTGTGCTAGAAGCTCGCATGGCAATTACCTTCATTTTAGTTGTTGAGCAAAGCGAGCTGTTGCAAGCTGAAATTCTTCAGTGCAAATGAAACTAGATTAAGTTAGTCACGTTGATTGCCAGGAGATTGTTCTAAAAACTGATGTACGAATTATGTACATTGGGATACAGCTATCAGTATTTAGTTTCTCCGCAATGCAAGGTTCAGAACGAGTGGCTGAAGATTGTACGAAAGAAGTTTTTCCAATCATCCAAGGCTTCTTGTTGTCAACAGCATTCAATGTACTGACATGTAATGAATTATTTAATAAATTAGAAAATGATTCACTGAAATACACTAAAACAAGTAGTATTAGCTTACTGTGAGCAGGTTTTGATTCATGTGGCAATAAATTTTTTTTTTCGACCATCAAAACGTAATAATATGTTTCCTCCGTTCAATTGCATTCATCAATGTCGTCATCGTAGAATTTTGTTTATTTTCTTTCAATTCGTTGACGTAGCTGTCCAGAAAAAAGGGTCAACCAAAGCAGGTTTTTTCATTTACTGCGCTTTTGAGCTCCTGCCGTCGTCTTAGAATAGAAACCTTCTGACGCCTGCCAAGTAATTTTCAAAGGAAGTTCTACAAACTCGGATCTGAGTCCCAATTTGTCTGCACGATTTTAATTAAAATTTTCAGTACATTCTGATTTTATTGAACAGAATTTAATAAACAATCACAACGTGTTAAGTACGATTGATCCGTAGATTGAAATTAATGGACTATCGAAAGATTTAGACAAACGAGTTGCCCTGCGTGCAGTAAATGTCAATGTCACATTGCCGAGGCTTACAAGAACGCGTTAGTCGGCTGTCACGTTACTGAGGCAGTGATGCTCGACTCACCATCGCAGGTCTGCGAGTGGTTGTGTCGTCACGGGAGGCAGTTGGGATATTTGATCATCGATTATTTATCGTCTTATTGACACAAGTATCGGTGGTACCTCCTGCACACTTCATGGTCGTCGTGACGCTATACTGAGCAAGTGTTTAGCCAATACTGTAAATTTATCGAGAAAGTGTGTGGTTTCCCCGTACATCTTCTGATTAAGATTGGTGCTCACCCTAGGTGCGCGACCACGTGACACTGCTGTGGAAAAGTAATTTTTCTCATTAAATGAGCAGAGCCGTTAAAGCACTAATAAAAATTTCGTATCTCGAACTGTAGTGCCGGCGTTAAAAGCATTCGTTGAAACACTCTCTCTGGGTCTGCTGAATTAGCTAGAATGATTCTTCCTCGGTAATTTTTCCATTTAATTATTGTCGGATAAACAAACTTGGGAGGCTCTTGCAAGGACGATGAAAAGCCGTTATAGAGCTTTATAAGGTTATCCTCCTCTCATTAAAGCTTAATTTAATTCCTGGGGCATTGCAAGCGAGATGGGGAGGTAAACGTGGAGAAAAAGACTCATGAAAGATTGTGATGTGGACGTGGAAGTTCAGAGACTGGTGGAAATTGGCTCAGACAGGTGCATGCTGAGAGAAATTGACTTAGGCTGGTGAATGCTGGAGGAAGACAGTGGAGACTGTTAGTCACATGTGAAGACTGGTGAAGGCTACGGAAACTAGGGAAGCAAGTAGAGACTAATTGGGACCAATTAATGCAGGTTAGAATTAGTGGAGGCTGGAAGAGTCCCACGAAAACTTTTCACAGAAAGTGAATATCGATGGAGGATAGCCAAAACTTGTGGTGGCTGATGAAAGTCTATGAAGGCTGGTGAAAGCTGGTGAAAGCTGTTCGAAACTGGAGGAGGCAGGTGAAAGATGGTGAAGGTTGAAAGAGACTGGCCAGAGCTAGTGGAGAGTGGCTCAAGTTGGTGGAGGTTAGCCGAAGGAGTTGAGGCAAGTGATGTTTCCGTCATAGCGTAAGAAAAAAAGTCGATGGTTTTCTAACGCGCTGTAAGTCGGGGAAACAATCATGCTGCAACAGGGTATAGAAAGTGAAAAACTATGAAAACAGGGCTGTAAAGCAAAAGTGAAGGACATCTTGGTGAAAGGAGTTTACATCTCACGGGTTCATGAACATCAAACACAATCCGTTCTAGGCTAAATGCGCTGCTAATCTTCACCTTTCCAGTTGCATTAACCAGTGATGCAAAACGTGTGTGTGTGTGAATCAGCTGTACACTTACATCGATGATGCAGTAAGGTCATGAGTCGGAAAAATTTTCACGTTCAAACGCATGTTGAAGAGAAAAACAAACCAAAACAGACTAATGGAAGGATTCTTAATTGAATATATTTCTCACAACACCCGCAATAAAAAAAACAGGTTTAAAACTGCCAGTGTTAAAAATGTCGCCCTGTTGAAATTAATCACAGTTCTCAAACCCAGAAAAAAAAAACAATTATATGTGCTCTCATTTTCTAGTGCTGACAACTGTCTATAAGTGTTCGACTAATTACGAATTATAATTATAAAATACAATTTACAAATTATAATTATTTTATAATTTCTGGCAATAATTATAAAAAATATTTTAGCCTGTCAACGGGAATGAAATTATTCACTTTCAAAAATTAGGTTTTCAATAACCATACCTCGATTGCACCTACTCAGCCGTGGAGATACAAAAGTTACCCAATGCAATTACTGCTATTTGAGTTGAGATTCAAGTGCCATGAATGCGATTTAGGTGTCACGATGTGAATGTTCTCTTAAGTCACCTTGTCAACTACATATTACATTGCTGTGAGCTGGTTTAGACCGATACCGTTTTAATTTAGACCGAAGAGATATGGTAGATGAAATCGTCAGCAGTTCAGTCAATAAAGAGCTAAGCTGTTGACGAGTCCCGTAATCCATTTTCAATCGTCTACCAGACTCGAATCAAATTCTAATTTCGTCACATATAAAAGCTTCCACGACAGTAAAGTAGCTTAAATCGTTCTGAAAAGGCTTAGTCCGTTTTGCAGCAGATTAATTCGAATTAAAACAGCTTCAATCGAGTGAGATGCGATTGCTCAAATGGTAACGCCATCTGATGAGGGTGCAAAGCGGCCCAATTTCTTGCTGCCAATGCACAAACCTTAGGCTGAACCCCATTTTGAATATCTAACCTGCAATGCATGATCCCAGATCTGATGAAAGTATTTATAATTTAATTCTTCATTGACGATTTGAAAGTCTCTTTTTTTTAATGCAAGTTCAAGTCAGGTTTTCTTTACAAATGAAACGAGTTATACAGCTCAATCTTAGTTACAAGGTCACAGGCTTTGAAGAAGTTTTCATGAGTCACGGCGGGGGACAATGACGAAAAACTCTACTCATAAGCAAATAGAGCTGCGTGCAGTCTCCTGCCCTGACCACCATAAACTTTCTACTGCTTTGCACCAATGAACAATGCCCATGTTATGCAGGAAAGAGTCTGACTTCAAGAATATTGTAAGTGTGGAATTAGTACCTCAAGTCTTCAGATACTTTGTCCTGCCAATCAACGACATCGACGATCAGAGTTTTTTTGTTATGGTATTATTGATTTTACTTTGTGCTTGAGGGATGCTAGTGGGCTCAAACTCTCATAACGTAACTCAATGCACTTGTTATTCTGCCTCGATGGTTCTTACATAAATCAGTCACGAGATATTGCATTGATTACTCGCATTACTCACCGTCCTTCTCTAATGTGCCCAGACGAGAAGAGTTGCCCAGTCTTGGAGTCGAGCAGGAAGAGAGGATGAGGAGAGCTCTTCCAAGAGAAGGTTTTGTCACCAATGTCCCAGTCGTCGGGATCATCTACGAACACCCGCCCGAGATTCGCCTTCGCCTGGCTACCCTGAGCATCGAATTGACAAAAAATCACACATTTTTCAAGTAACGCAGCAGGACACTCGGAAAACATTATAGTGGGCAGTATTCTAAAACTCAGACTATGCAGAATAAGCGAAGAGAATCTGACATGAATTCCTGCGCGTAAAATTTCCATGCTGTCTTCTCTCCTTGTGCTACATCCGAACACTCCGGAGGTGTGTATGTCGTTGTGGACTTTAGAAGCTTATGGGTTGTGCTAATGTATAGTGTGTCTTGTCTGCAGGATTTGTATAATCTTGAATCTTGTACTCTGCATTAATCATGTGTTATTTATACATTCCCTCTGTGTCGCTATAGATTACGTGAGGAAACAGTTGCCGATGCTCTCTCTCTCTACCTCTCTCTTTCTAGCAATGTCGCCAACCGTGATGCACGTTTTGCCACCATTCTCTTTCACATTCCCTTAATAAAATGCAGCGTCCAATAAGCGATTGCTTCAGTGTCGTTCCTATTATCCTGCGGCCTGGATAGGGGAAAGCGGATCCGAACAAGATTAGATCTTGTTCCAGATAAGCTTGATTTCTTTGTCGATGTTAGCTAAAGTGGAAATTTTTCTAAGCCGTATCATAACAATCGTTATGATTTTCATCTCCTGATCATTTTTTGTAAGCTGATATATTTAGATTTTACAAATCAAAGTAAGCCAATAGAATATGACAGTGGAGAGCACGTCAAAAAAAAAACAGTCCCCACTACCACTACAGAAATCTTTCACCACTAAAAATACTTTCGCCAAATAATTGTCAGATGAAATGGTAAAATAGTTTTTCGACAACTTGCAATCCATATTTTGGGAAGTGCGAGTGCAAGAAGAAGTTTTGAGATACCTTTATTGTGGAGAAAGGTAAGTTGACACATTGAGCAGAAATGTTCCCAGAAAGTTGCCCAAGGAAGCGCCCGAGCTGAACTTTAGAAGAAGACCGGCCCCATTTAAGGAAAACTTTTTCGGCTGGACTGACAATAATAACGCGAGGTGCCTTCGTTCTCAAACCAATACGGAACAAAGTAGGGTGGCACTAAAGGTGATAATGATGAATCAGGAGTTACAGAAAAATATTATGCAAAGCATACTTAGGCCTCTGAAAAAAAAACTACAAATTTGAAATTTAAACAAATTCACATAAGTAGAAAAGAACGTTTCTGCGAGTAAAAACTGAAGAAGCTGTAGGAAATTTTTCAGTTTAAGGAATGCCAGAGTTTCAATAGCCTATATTTCAAAGAAGAGTACTCATCGTAGCGGCTTTCTTCGGCAACGGTATCAAAGATTCGGTATGCCGTTAAAATCAGTAATAGAACCTAAAATTGAAGCACTAAGAAAAACTTATAACATTTGCATAGAAATGCACTCAATCAGTGTAAAATTTTTATCTTCGTGTCCTTGATGAGTGAAAAACATGAACCAGAAAAAATTTTTTCTGCTATTTCAAGCAGGAATTTGGCGAGTCATTACGGAAACATTTTCATGGCCATTTGCTACATTAATTCGATGAGTATTCCAAATAGTTAAACGAGTATTACTCAAAATATTTCTACTAATATTCTCAGACTTATTTCCAAATTATTTATTTAGGAAAAAGCAATTTCTCGAGCATTGTGATAATTTCTGAAGTATTCATACAAATATTTTTAAAGGATTTGTACGAGCTCTTTCTGAAGTATTTCTACAAGTGTTTCGTGAACTATTTTTTGTGAACACATAAGTTTCCTGAAATATTTCTACGAATATCATTTTTTTTCAATTATTTGAACGAGTTTAACTTGAAGTTTTTACTGAATTTTTTTGTCACGAATTTCGATGCGTATTTCAAGAAGTTTTCCGACAAGTGCTCCCTAAATACAGTATTCCTAAATTATGTCAGCTAGCCGCTCCTAAAGAATTTCAACAAGAAATTTGACGAGTATTTCGTGAGATATTTTTATTCTCATTTCTGAAGAATAACCCCGAGAATTTCTAAAAACTTCAACACGTATTTCTCTTGGTAAATATTACCGAAATGGTAAAGTGCTAGAATTTATAACCGTCTAACTTAACGTCCATAAGGTTTCATTCAAAGATTCTGAATTACATTTTTATTTCAACTGGTATTTTGAAACCCGAATTGGGAGTTTCAACAATATTGCATATTTTTTTCCCTATTTAATCTCAAGAAAAATTCACTATTTTCATCTAAATGAAAATTACATTTTCATAGACCAATAATAAAATGCGAAATGACTTCTGAAACCCAGTAAATGTATTGTGATTAATTTGTATATGTCCCATTCAAAAGACACTTTGGAGCCAGTAAAGTATGTTGTAAGTCGACCTCTTCGGCGGGAGCGGGTCGTATTAAGATGCACGATGGCTGGTTGAGATAGAATGATATTGAGATACATGATTAAAGATGTGTGGAAAATCTTGACCTATCTTAATTAACAAAACGAGTCAAAAATTAAAAAGTTACAAACAATTAACAAGGTTTAACAAAGATCTTGAGCTGTCATAAAAAATTAACAAATGTTACCACAGGACTAAAAACAAAAATGAACTTGAACTATCTAGTTTTGAAACTTCTCTTCTCGCGGAGCAGATCAGCGCGCAAAAGAAGGTGAGCTCCAGAAGCAAGCAACACCGCAACACGGCCGTCTCTGGGGTGTTAAGCTGGGGACGAGGTGTCGGTGGTGACAAAGCAGGCAGGTCCGACGGACAAAACTTTGCTCAAGTGAACTCAGCCAAAAACTATGTGAACTGCAATTCATTTTCCGTCGAGGGAAAAGGAAATGAAATAAGGGCCTAATGCTTCGTGGAAAGAGTTTTTAGCAAAAATTAATGGTTCTTGAGCACTAATTCAGCAACGCATTGCTGGCTAATGAACGCAGAATAAAATAACTCCTAAAATATAAAAAAATAACTTCTTTGGAAATACCTCAAAAGTTTTTCGAGTGGATGAAATCTTCTCTGCATTATCATCAAAATTCACTGTGAATTGAGTAATTTTTCTATATTTAAAACTACCTCGAGAAGAAAATAACTTATACGAGGTGAAACCGTGGGATAATTCAGGTGATTTTCATTTAAAAAATATCATGATGAATATTTTTCTGACCAAAATTATTTGTTCGTCGATCTCATGATCTTCAGATGATTCTTTTTCCCTCGCAGAGATTCAAACTATTTCTTCTTTTATGATCTCTATCCCTTATGATCTAAAGGTAATAGTTAAATACTCTGTTTTCGTGGCTCGTTATTCATCCATCCTGTCGCTTGCAGCTGATTCCAGTCACGAATTGCTTGCCCTTCTATAGCATGTAACCGTTGTCGCCCTTATTTCTATCACTCTCTTAAAGCCTGCTCTCGTTCACGGAATCTTTATATCAGTTTTAGGAATGGTTGGTTCTGAAGTTTTGAAAACCTCTAAATGACATTTGAAACAATGCGAGCATAACAACTGAGAATAAACATGATATTTTCGGAGGAGCTCGAAATTAGAATATGTTTGATTTATCGTCAATTTTCCACACGCCTCAAGATTCTTAACCAGGTAAATTTTTTGAGCGGCCATTGGTAAAATAATGAAGAAATGAAGGCAAAATAAGTTCTGGGGTATATTTAATCTACATCATTACGTAGGCTGCAACTTTTCTCGAATGCGTGTGCAAATTTTCGTTGGTGGAAAATGTGACTATGATTTTTACCAACCTAATTTTTGGAGGCGTGCCAAACACGCAACATAATCACAAATATTATTACCAAACAGCTAGTGTCATTCCTAAAACACCGTACTAGTTATCTCTAGGTTAAATTTAGCTGATTTTAGGCTCAAGTTTGTATGTATAACCATTTACAAGAAATCATTTTCACAAGTTTTCTTCTGTGCGATAAGAAGGGATCTTAAAAATCAGAACTAGGTTTGAGGTCTGTAGAATATAGTCGACAAAATGCAGCAGACTAGCATCGGTGGTATATCCTGATTCTGCGTTTTCAAAAAGAAACTCAATATTTTCGTAACATTTTCGCTAATTTTCGTTGACATTTACCGAACGTTTCCTTAAATTGTTTATTTGCTCACACACGTTGCAACTATTGTTGGCTGTAGAGGTCGGCATTATACATAATGTATAATATACAAAATTCTTCCAATATTATATCATGAATAACACATTTGATGGAAAGAGGTTCAGTAAATGATGTGTTTGCGTGATCAAAGTTAAAAACCCGGTGAGTTCCAATGAAGTCGACAAGCCAGTTTTTTAAAACGTCATCAGGTAACTTTACCAAATCGTCGCACTAAGCTAGAAGAACCATGAAATAATGGCAATAACATTCAATTAAAAATCATTAGCTTCCGAAACAGAGGAAAAATTGTGTCCCTGAAAGCAGCAGGTATAAAATGAGAAAATCCCGAAAAGTGATCCGAAAGCTGTTGTTCTGCATTCCACGTCTGCCAAAGCGCCAAGTTCACCAAAATGCTGTTCATGAAATGTGTCTCCGAATACAAAGTTTAGTCAAAACCAAAAAAATCATTGTAACTTTTTAATCGATTATTAATACAATCTTGCGAAAATAATACATTCTGGCAGCTATCTGGATTTGAAAAAATTCAAAAAAGTGAATTTTCCACAGTTTTTTGCTGAAATGAACAAAATATAACCCGATGAGGAGAATCTTCATTATAGTGTGTGCAAGTAGACATATTTAAATAAAATGGGAGTCATTTTACGTAAATTATTATTAATATCTAATACCAAAAGACTGTAAAATCTCACTAGAGTATCAGCACAGAAACACTGGAGTTTGATTCAGGTAAAAATACATCATGGGGGTTTGATATTTTAATAGAGGACGGAGCGTCATTTCGTACGGAGGTTTTTTTGACTTCGATGTGCAATGCCAGAAAGAGGTGCAGAATCATTTTAATTCATTAAATCGATGAAATTAATTAACTACACAAATGACAGTATAGAAAGAACACTCGCGTCAGAGGTCGGCTGAGCTTTACCTCTCATTAGCGATAAACAGAAAACGTACAAAAGAAATTCAACCTAACAAGAAAGACAGATTGAAGAAAAATCCCTGCCTGATTTTTCACCCAGTGATTATTCTAAATACCTAGCAACGCTGTTTTTGTCAAGAAACTTTGACAAGCCTCACTCGAGGCTCCTCTCGAGTGAGGCTCATTATTTCTATGTACTCCTAAGAGGTATTGAAGTCTCTAACCTCCACAAAAGACCTTCATCATAATGGAATCTCATTAAGAGCAGAAGTGAGCCTTTCTGGTGAATAACGCTTCCACACTTCTGATAAATTCGAAATATCAAAGACATCAAACCCCAACGTGGCAGAAGAAACAACGCTTGTTTTTTACACATTTTGTTCACAAACAGTTCTGATCTTCATTCAAGGAGCGCTCAATTACTTTTGCATTTCAAAAATATGACACTAATGATCTTGAGTCGACGTTCGTATACACGAAAAGTTAAACAGGAATTCTTATAAGAAAACTCTCGTCATATACATGCGTTTGTGCTTCCGGAAAGATAAGTGAGCTTACCGAACATGCTTTAATATGTTCAGGTAAAAAAGTACTTTGACAGAAAATTTTTCATGGCGGAGCTTTCATTGAGAGCACTTGAATATCGACATGATTTGTGAAAGCCACCAATGCGTGAAAGGTACGCGAAAGAGAGACATTTTTTTGCGGCGTTCATGGATCTCCAAAGTGCGTGTGATAGAGTTGATCAGAAAGAGTTTTGTTAAGTATTGAGAGTGTATGGCGAGGGAAGTGAGCTACATCAGGCTGTTAGTAATTCCAATGACGATTGCTGATCGTGTGTTAGAGTGGGTAATGCTGAGAGTAAGTGGTTTGAAGTGCGGGGGATCTGAGTCAGGGATACTTAATTCTCCTTTGGATGTTTAATGTGTTTCTGAATACAGTAGAACAGTGCGGACGGCGACGGTGAGAATGTTAGGCGAGGGGCTGGAATTATTGTAAGATGCAGAGAGAGGTGTAGTCGAGCTGACGCTGCTACTCTACTCGTATGCAGACCTTACAGAGTTAGCGGTTCGGTCGCAGGAGTAACTGTGTTGTCTGGTAGAAGAATTTTAACGGATGTGTGACTGAGAGAAACTCCGGGTGAATGTGAATAAGAGTAAAGTTATGGGGGGATTGAGAGAAGGGCTGTGGGAGAAATAAATATAAGCTTGAATGGAGTGATGCTTGACAAAGTGAGCTGTTTCGAGTACTTGAGAGCACGTGTGGTCGCAAATGGTAAATTAAATGTGGAGGTGAGAGCTAGGAGAAGGAAAGAGTTCAAAGCTTATGGAGGCTTGAAGGTAGTTTTTAGAAAAAGGTGCTTGAAAACTAATGCTAAAAGGAGGTTGTTTGAAAGTGTTGTGCTGATAGCGCCGAATGAAACTGGGACGTGCATGGAGCTTAAAAGTAGCTGATAGGAATCGGTTGAATGTGCTTGAAATGAAGTGTCTGAAGAGTATGTCTAGGGTGATGTTATTAGATAGGCGACGGGATGAGTTAAGATAAAGCTGGCGAAAGAACCGACTGCAATATTTTGAAGTGTTTCACTCTTATGAAAAGAATGAAGGAGGAACGGTTGGTGAAAAAGGCTATGAAGTCAGGGGAGCATGGAAGCATTGTTAGAGGTAGGCCCACGACTGGATGAACAGATGGGGTTGAAGAAGCATGACATAATCGAGGTACTATGTTCGAATGAGCTATAAAAGCTGAAAGATGAGTGGAGAGAGATTGCGAGTTTCGCTATGATGCAGCCCAGGTGAGTAGGGTCGTGTGTTCTCGGCCAACTGGATTGGCTCAGTTTTGTGGAGTTAGTTTGAATCGGTTCTGCACCTCGGGCATCTCCGAGCCTTTTTGAAGAGGCAGAGGTAAACCANGAGTTTCGCTATGATGCAGCCCAGGTGAGTAGGGTCGTGTGTTCTCGGCCATCAGGATTGGCTCAGTTTTGTGGAGTTAGTTTGAATCGGTTCTGCACCTCGGGCATCTCCGAGCCTTTTTGAAGAGGCAGAGGTTAACCACTGTAATGCATTTGGAACATGCTAATTTTTATACAACTCACCGGTGCGTGCAATGAAAAGCTATTTGGACACTTGAAAGAAAAATGTTTAATTTTTTAGAAGCAGCACCTCCATTTGCAATTTAAGCTTTTAGGAGGTCTTAGTAAATTTTTCTTATATTGTGGTAAGGTTTGAACAGAATCTTAGACCAATATTTTTTGGTTTATTCTTCCATTGAGGGAAATTTTATATTTTTTTTCCACATTCAATCCATGAGGTTAGTCGGTCGTCTTGCATGGATCCACCTTTGAGTTTTCTACACAAATTTTCAATCGAATTGATTCCCGGTGATTTTCTAGGTACCTTGATATTCAATCAGTAAATTCATATTGTTGCTTTAAACCATTCATGAATTACGATTGTAGTGTGTTTTGGATCATGGTCTCCTGTTGAAATAACCATTAAGATCTGAAATTCTGTTTTGTAGCAGACTTTGCATTTGCTTTCCTTAAATCCCAACCTTTTTAACTTTATCCATGGCTCATTAATTTTTTAATTCCCATTGTCCTGTAGTAACCTCATCATCATCCTCAAAAAACCTCATCATTTTGTTATCGCCACCATGTATCACAATTGACATTGTGTTTTCTTTAGTTTTCACTCTTCCATCTTTACTTTCAGGTTACGTTTGTTATCCAAATTTTACTCAGGATCAAAGCTAGTCTCACATGACTGAATACTTTTGATACACATAGTACTCAAAACCTTGAACAAATTCCACGCCGGTGTGAGATTCACTCGCAAATTCTGAAAACAGCTCCACTATTCGTTTTGCAACTTCAATCTTCCACCCGCCTGACTCCAGTCACAGTATTTTAGGCGCCTGACTTTGTAACACATCAGCCCATGATTACGACGGTGGGAATAATTGTTTGCTCTTTTTCAACGCGATGCCTGATCGTCTTCAGGAGACCACAACGACGGTCGTTAGTCAGTGTCTTGGCTGGGTCTAATTTAAGGTTCTTCCAAGGCCATTTAAAGTAATTCAAACTATGGAACAACTTCAAGAACTCTCATTCCCTCGAGCTGCGACTTGGAATCATTTGTTAGGTGCTGAGACTTATCGAGCTATGGATCTCGATGTCCTTTGCGGTTCTCGAAACAAGCGGAGAAAGCAGAAGTGCTTCGGAGGAATCTTTGCCCTTGCACGACGCTAGGCTCAGGCATCCTCACATTTGCACTATTTCCAAATTTGTTAGGATTCATTCTGCTGTGTGTATCGTACATACTCACGGAATATGTTAATATAGCATGATAATTCTCTCAGTATTTTACCTATTTAAAAGTTATTCCATTTGTTTTGTAACATTCAGCGGCTTAGCTTTTGAGACTTGGCTTAATCAAATTTTTTTAAGGGAGAAAATTGAGTCATACTTCATGTTTTCGGTCCAACTACATGTTCCACACAGACGTGATGAAGCAGTTGCATTCAAGCAAAAGTCGGTAGGGATAATACAATCGCTGTTTTGTAGTTATAATCTTTCAAAAAGTGTTAATTGGTTTTTAATGGCCTTGGTACAAAGAGCATAATGTTTCTCCCAGATCAACGACTGCAAAATTATCAAAGTTATTAAGCCCAGAAGTCCTCACGTTTTCTTCTTGGAGAGAAAATTCGAGTTTGATCCTGATGTGTTTCACAAAAAAAAAGTTTCTTCCATCCGTTTCTCTCGTCTGTGTGTGCACTGAGAGAAATTTTTGACACACATCTGTGTCTCAACGGTTATTCGAAATATTTTGATACACAGTTGTGTATTTCCTTTGACCACATAGTAAAATGGTTGAGAGAGTTCATTTACATATTCACGTTTCACACGACTAAAAATTTTTTGTAGAAAGCCGAACTGTGTTTAGATTTTGTGAATGGAGTCCAATTCTCTTAAAAACCCTAATACCTTCACAAAATTTTCTTCTAATTCTCTGACGTTCTTAGACGTTGTCTGTACATTTGTGTACTCAGTGGCCAGTCTGAGAAAGGGAAATATTTATGTGAAATAAAATTGATTCACATTTAAGTGCGTCATAGTTGACACACTTAAGTGTGTCGTATCAGCCCATGACACATAAAAGTGTCTCTGTTTTGGGACAAAATTTTTCTCAGTGTGAAGGGCTGATTCTCGATCCTATGAGCTCAAATTTGTATCATCAAGTCCCAGTTTAATCCTAAATTGGAGTTCTGAAGCATTAGTACTCTCGTATGAGTGATAGCCAGAAGCAAGCGCAGCTTTGACATAAATGTAATCGCAATTTTCTGCTGCATTTTTGTTGTTACCTTGATAACTATGATAACTAAGTGAAGTGACGAAGCTTCAATGGAAAGAATGTCAAACTGTGGGCAGCGTAGTTAGATACAAAATAACCATTCTTGCTGTACTAAAAGACTTCACTCACAGAAAATAAAGTAATGGTACTACAATTCTTGCACCTAAAAACCCTAATTTTAAAATAATGAGACAAAAAGTGAGTTACTACGCATGTTTGTAAAAATATTGTAGGTTGAGTGTGTTTCACTTGCGTTGCAATTATCGCATGGGTTCTTTTAGGTATGTGTATTGATGTCCAAATTATTAATTTGAATGTGTGTAACTAACTCGAGTAATATTCTAGATATATGAGTCACTATTTCAAGTGCTCTCCTTTGAATGTCTTCGCTTGTCCCAAGTCTTGTCTAGCGTATGTGTACAGTTATCTGACAAAGTGTAAACCTGTCGTGATGATCATAATTGGTCCCTCACCAATACTCGTCACCGCGATTTCGTAACCAAACCTAATCATGAAAACGAGTTTCCCAAGCTGGAGCATGTGTGTCACTCATCCTCTCCAGCGTCAGACTTGGCTTAGCGAAACGCTAGAAAAGAAGAAGGTGGCTGAGCGCGCAAAAACCGGGACCAAAGAGTCTCTCCTAAGACTCTTGTTTATTCATGAAATATTACGGCTCAAAGCCCTTAGGAAGATTTATGGCCGGCCACCTGCAACTTGCCAACAACAACTTCTCTGAACTGCTGCAGTGAGAAGGAAGACTCACTTACAACTTGCTTCATTTATTACAAAGCATCATTTGGCAGCCTGCGTAGCCGAGCTCCGCAAACTTTTTAGCTTAAAAACTCACCGAAATTTTGTGGCCTTTTGACTCACTTTTGGGGCATTGGAACTCCATTTATTGGCAGGTAATTTTAGAGGAGATACATTTCTCATGTCGTAGGCTAATTTTAAGTTCATTCTCTATCAAAGTTTACCAGCTCAGCACTCAGCACCGTTCGGTAAGGTATAGCAGCTTTGCAGTGTATCAGCATCAGTCAAAAGACGAATGATTCTATCATACATAGATTCGAATATTAATATTGACGTTTTAATAATATATCACTGAATTCTATCATCGAGAGATTTGTTACTGTATTAACTGATGTAGATGTCATACGTTATGAGAATGATAAATTTCGGCCAAAGATGAAATTTTAAATTCTCTTGAGACATTTTTTTCAAAGTATTTTTCTGATGACTGCACTGGCCATATATTACACGAATTTTAGAGTTCTCAAGATATTGAAAATATGCATCATTTCCAAAAAGGTACGGCCGAATTGGAAATTTTATGGTGAACTGACACACAGTAAAATGTGTTAGAGCTTTATTTGAACTTCGCCATGCATTTTGTTTCCAACGTTTAATTCTTGAAAAAAGATGGGAAAAAAGACCTAATAATCTTTAGTTCAATGCTAAGGATCAAAGCACTTGGCTCACACTGTAAATAAGGACAGATTCCTTGAACAAATCCGTAATTTGAAAATGCAGGATTAAAGAAGTACCCGTAGAGAAAGTAGAGCTGTTTTGTACCCAGAGTCTTAGATCCCTGAAACTATCATCATTTTAATTTTCATTCAACCACCACATTCGTAGGAGACAATATCAGAAGTCATAAAATGAAAGTGGTTTTCAGTTCCTCTGGAACAGAATTTTATCCCTGTGAGATATTAGGCAAAAAGAGAATTGGTTACCTGCTTGCTTTGAGTCCCTGTCCCCCTTAAGGGCCGTTTACACTAGGGGACATTTCGGCCGTGAAGCACCATTCGTGTATACGAGGCTCACCTCTGAGTCTCATATTTGTGTGTGTTTATACGAAGTTCCAAATTCGCCACTGTTGTTACGAGGCTCTTGAGTGTCGCGCGTTACGAATTCGATCAGAGCGAAAAGGAACTTCGTATACACACACACAAATATGAACATCAGTGGTGAGCCTCGTATACACGTGTCGCGCCTCACGGTCGACATGTCCCCTAGTGTAAACGGCCCCCTGAAATCGGACGCCACGGGTTGATATACGAGGGGAATACATTCACAGCAAAGAATCTCTTCATTATCACATCAACGTTACAAGCTACATAAAATGTGGACACTTGTGTAGTGTATAACGATGAAAAATGTTTAGATTTAAATTGCAGTGTATAGCAATTTAAATTTGAAAGAGTGCCAACGGAAGTGAGTACGGATTCCAACTCCAGGGAATAAAATTCTACTGAAATATTATTTCAAAGACGCCGCTGTGCCTTTATTTATTCAAAGTGCCTATTGCCAAGGTATTGAAATAGTGTAGAACTGTTACATAAGCTATAAGTACTGCAAAATTAGCTGTGAACCTGAAAGTTCAACTGCACAGGTGAGAAAAAAATTTATTGAGCCATGCTAAGCAAGAAAATAATGTCCTGTGTATTCCCCCATTGTGGTACTGAAACACACAGCACATCGGAATTGACTTGAACAAAGTTCCTAAGAGATTTTGCTCCTTTACCATCGTAAAAGCTATTCATATTTTTTTCGAGGTAATTTGTCTTAACAAAAATGAAATGAAAAATATAATAGCAAATTTTGGAGTCCGAAAATAAGGAAATATTCAACGAGTTCTGATTTAAAATTTTCACAAATATGATCTCCACCTGATTGGGAAAATTTCTTCGAGCAAAAATACGAGTGATTTTACGATAAGCAACGAAATTCAACAAAAAGTAATTCTGTGTAATTACTTACATAAATAACACTGATCCATGGTACCATCGAATGAAGAATTACTAACATTCAGAATTAAATGTGAAGCCGGAAAATAGTATGAAAAAATGGATTAACTTATCAGAAATAAGCAGCGCTTCGATTGTAAGTAAATATTGACTATTGTATGCT
>JACJUY010000900.1:0-45261 GCA_014220935.1 Platorchestia sp. MABIK
GTGTATCTTGGCACTTTTATTTATAATTCGAATATGCAGAAAGCAAACCACTTATATATATCCCTATGTTAGATAGAATGATGCACTGCACGAAAAAAACTCTAAAAATTTATTATTAAAAGACTTTTACCACAGCTGGGATAGATAAACACAATCGACTGCATACTTACAACTTAGTGTTCAATCTTTGAGGTTTCTTGTCACGCATAAAAATTGCCAAATTAAAATATCGCTGTGTGCCCCTAAAACTGTTTTCAGGTTTAGTAGAGATGAGTCACCATTTAGGGAAACCATAAATTTTATAAACTTCATGGAGCCCGTTGCTTGTTTATAGATACCAATAGACCAAAAAACTTTTCCCCGTTTAAAAATTTGAGGTAGTCTCACAAGGATGATCTATATCATTGTGGATTGTGTCACCCGATGTATAAGTAAGCGGTTTGTGTGTACTGTTATAAGGAATGATATTGAATCCAGTTTCCTATTTCAGTGCTCAGCAATTGAGCATCTTTCATAGAACACTTTGTCCTCTGGTAATATAGGAATATCATTTCGCATCAAGTTATGCCACAAAAATTATAAACTAATGCAAAAAGAAGGAAATCTGCGAAATGATATTTCTCAAAAATTGACAAATATTTTGAAACTTGTGTATTTAAACCCACCCTCCATATTCAGAAGCCTTTACTCACTGCACACAAACAAAGCCGAGGACTTAAAAAACTGTTGTGTTAAGTGATTAGGAAATTAATGCTTCCTGTTAAAATGTGTATGAATTGTTCTGTTAATCACTAGATATTTTCACATTTTATTCGTATTACCCGTGTGATTCCCAGCCCATGACGATTTAAGTATTTGTATTTCATTATTTTCCTCCATCGAAACAGAAATATAAAAAGGATACGCATACCGATAATAACGCTACGGTTGATAGATTAAAATGCCAATGAACACGAATATCGAATAGGAGGATTCATTAGAGCTATATCGATTGTGAACGATGTGATTTTAGCATTTGCCTAAAACTCCTACCAAACATTCATACAGAGTAGCGCTGTGGTTGGCGATGTTGCTCTGTATTTATGACTTTACTGACGCTCATCGGCTCCGTGCTACTGAGCTGCATCAAATTTTATTGTTTGGTTCCGGTTCAAGTGAACTCTCAAAGTCTGTGCTTCACTTGTTTCACAACTTTGTACAATTGATCGGACACTGAGCACAAGTCTCAAAACACTGCGTTCTTAGAAGCGAGGCCGGGATTGCGTAGCGTTGGTTTTTCAACGGAGGTGAATTATAACTCCTCTTGAATAGCTGCATATCGCCCGGAAATAAGTAGCTCAGAAGTTGAGCTCCCCATAAAGTTGCGGGCCTGAACCTTCCACGGAGAAACTCTCGCATGGAAATGCTATTGGCACGGCGTTGCATATATGCCGCTATTGCAGCGGAAATAGAGAGCAGTTCACCACGCGACTGTAGTGGGGCCCTAAAAATATACGACTCTCTCAGTGAAGCTTAATGTGCAGTGTTTTAGTTTTATTGCCGTATCTTATCGTATGAGGCACATACCACAAGAACGCTTCGATGTTCTTGTCTATTTTTGAAGAGACCGTCTTGGCTGACGCACACATTGTCACGGAGCTAGCGCTCCTCAAGCTGCTGCTCCATGTGCCTCTGGGGCGCCAAATCAGCCTTGTTTATGCTAGAGGTCGTCCAGAGGAACAATTTAATAAAGGTTTGAGAATAACACGCGGCTCTGTAAGCTCCGGAAGACAGAAAAGGGAGACCGTTTTCCCTAGGTTGTCTTGAATAAGAGCTTCTTGAGCGTTGGCACAATGGAGTTGTTTGTTGTGTCGTTGAAATTGGGCATGTTTGGCTAACCTAATAAGGGAAACAACACAAAACATCCTTAAAGTGAACGAGCCACCTCAGATGCTCTGCATGCTTTTCAAAACCAAGCTTGCGCTTCGTTTGCTTTCAACGAGACCATGTTTCACGAGTGATGGAGGTTCGCCTACGCTTAAATTGTTCTGAAAAAATGCTTCAAGAATAAATGAAATCCCCTAAAATCAGAAAAAGCCCTCAATTCATCTTAAAATTTACACTGTGAGATATTTTGCACGAAGTCGCATTACAACGAATGTACAAAATATCAATCTAAAATTTGAAATACTGTTATTTGGAGTAGCGCTTTGTATATCCTCATTTAATCAAATGAAAAAAACATATAATTTAATATGATTCAGCATAAGTGACAAAAAGAAATGAAATTGTAAATCTTCTGAGCAGAGTCCCTTGATTATATAGTCTCGCGGATGCAGGTCTTTTCGTTGGGAGCTGCTTTGAAAGGGAAGGTATTTACGCGTCACTAGATCCTAATAATGAGTGCAAGATTTGTTGACAAGACTCCGTTACGCTTATTACTCAAAAACCAGCATTGATTGACACTCAATGGGAAGGTTTTATCATTTTAACCAAATCAAATTCGTGATTCACGTGAGTATATTATCAACATCCTTTATTTTAGTGAGATACAAATAAGACAGAGATGCTTCAGGTTTAGTTCTCCCCTGTGAGAAAATCCCTCTCTACGCGAATGGAACGCTGCACTTGGGTGCTCACTGAACTGCAGGAGGTGGTATTAAAAAATTATCGAGCGCCTAGGCAAGTACTGTAGATGTTTACTCTGTTCAACTATAATCCAAACATATGCGAGTTCGGCAGCGAGTTAAACGAAGTTGGTGGTCTTAAAACTCTAGATTAGCTGCCCTGCAATTTCTTTTCACAGTTGCGTTAATATTCGTTTAAAGGATTAGCAGTGGGTGGAAATGGAGCGAGAACTGAATTATCCAGTCTGATAAGCCAGAGCGCCGCGGATACGAGCAAGAGAATGCAATGCAACTATCATCAATATTCAATGAAATTCAGATAGACTTTGACAGGCCATTCTAAGCAAGCGTGAAATTGCGCAGAAATTTTTAATTGCCCATTAATAGTGTCATTACCGAGGCCGCATCTCATACAATACTCATTAAAGAATGAGACGAGCGCAAACTATTCTTCATTAGCGGGTTGCGATCGTCGCAACGGACACATTGGTCGTTTTTAGCGCAATTTGAGGCAATCATTGAACAGAACCGAACTGATGATTGACGTTTACGGTTTCTAACCTGCTCATGAATTCACATTTACTATAGTAAAAGTCTGGCAACTTGCTCCTCTTTTCGGGAATATTTTGTCAGCGCACATTGGATATTAGGTTAGCATTATTTTAAAAGAAGACTGCCTCACGCTACATTTTTTCCAGGCTAGTGGTAATTTAAAGCGCTGAAGACAAATTGCATTATTTACTGGAGCTGACACAAGAAAGACGAGGAGAATGTCACGCGAACCATCCGTAATTCGGACTGTGACGATTCTGCAGGATAAGATTCTTTATAGCGCGTATGTGGAGCATAAAATGTTCTTCAGAGGTCATGATAATAGATGCCTTGCAGGCTTCAGTGAAGCTGATTCCTGACCCAATAAATCAGGGACGATAAATTAAGTCAGTTTTGGGAGTGACTCGTGATGAGGCCGCGCTTGGGATGGGGGAAGTTTGTCATCGAGATCTGGTGCTGTGCTGGCGAGTGCATTGAAACCGGCAAAACGCTGGGCTCTGTTAGAAACTTAGAATGTCCTTTGTCATCACCCTTACATCATAGCGGGAACATGGATTAACATATTCTTTCTGTTAACTCTAGCACTGAATCAGATCAGACAAATAGCTTCTGGAAACTGAGAACTAAAAACCGAGGACTTAGTTTCATCATGAATCTGTTTTCAACCAGAAATTCAAAATAACAGATCAGCTCAACATGCACAACTTAATCTTGACCCGAATGGTGCAACTAAATGAACGATGTGTAGAGCGTTTATGAAGTGAGGTCAAAGTGAACTGGCTCCTTTTACCGCTCGATTTGCAGGTTTTTAACAAGATGAAATTGATGCTAATTTTTATCTTGTGTTAGAAAAATTGGATAGATGACACGAAATATATCGCTGCTGTAAAATTTGCAAATGTGATGTGATGATTTTATAAACTTTAGGTTTAGATGTTCAAAATTCGAAAACTATTCCTTTAGTCTATCACAAGATGCACCCTCAAAAAATGGGCAAAATTCATCAATGACATTTTTCCGTTCATTGGACTACATTGTTTATCCTTTTACTATCATTGTCCAAGGTAGGCCGACGTGCTTTATAAGATCTCTTTTGTAACAAAGTGGGACTACCACGCTGTGGATAACACTTCTTTAATACAAAGCTTGTTGATGTGTCATATGCCTAACACTTTGTTGTATGTTTGTTAGCGCTGCGTTCAAAGCAAATTAAGTTGCTCTCCTTTCAATTTTAGAGAATTTTTTAACAGCTAAATTGGATTGTAGCTCCCTTGAGACAACTTAGGGAAGCATACCCAAATTCTTATTTCTTGTGAGAACTTGACAGGTGCTAAAATTTTCAAACAAAAGTAACAAACTCGAGAAACACGTCAATCTTCGAGCTTCGCAGCACAGGTTTCTCCCAGAAACTAAATCCGGCCCCGTCAGGAAGTTAATAATACTTGGGAAAAATATCCGAGTTCCCTCCCTGAGCTTACCTGCCATTGGCTGCCGCCGGAGGCTAACTTCTCACTGGGATTTTCGATACAGAGCTGCTTAGCCTACACGCTAAAGCCACTGAGTCGTTTACCTCTTCGAGCTCGACTGGAAGCGCATTTTGCTTTGAAGAGCGCCAGTCGCTTTACCTACGGTATTTTCTTCTGGAAATTATGCGGCTGAGTGGCTTGCAGCTTAGGTGGTCTTCAATTCTTCCCGTGTTTTCACGAGTGAGGCTTGCTGATAAAAGCTCACTAATGTTTATATTTTGAAAGCGGGTTAATTTGAGGGCTTAGGTTTGAATGAAAGAAATACGGTACGTTTAATTTTCCATGTTTTGACATTACTTAGTAGATCATGACTGTAAAACTAACAACCAGGCATAAAAATAGCACATTCAACCACCAACTTGAGTGTTTCCCAGTTTCTCTACGAAAAGTTTTCTGAGGATATTTTTTCGAGCATTTTGTATAATTATACAAAAATCGCAGCAAAACCATAACATGTCTAAAATGAGTTGTTATGTCATGCATTTAGCTTTTAAACACGCATTAGAGTAATTTTGCCCTTGAGAATGAAGGTTTGATCAAACTCTGGAGACATTGTCTCCTTTTGTTTCCTATCAAAATTCTACCAAATAAATGTTCGAATTCTGACAGAATCGAAAACGAGCTTCGAGAGCTAGAAAAAGAACATCACAATCAACACATTTCACCATTTTGAACATGATTTCATTTCAACACTAATTTTTCAACATTGTTTTGAGTTAGCATCTGGTTTTATAAGAGCACTTACCAAGAGCAAAGCCGTCTTTGGTCCACTGAGCCTTGCCCTGCTGGTAGTCGACAGCACAGCGCAGCGTGACGCTGCTGCCCTCCGCCGCCAACACGCTCTCCGGCACCTCCCTGAACTGCTGGCCCGGCTCCTCTGCACACACACACGTGCTCGTCAGTGAGTGAAGCATCCATGTCAGTGAGTGACTGTACGTCAGTGAATGTCAGTGAATGATGCATGCACGTCAGTGAAAGACGCGTGCACTTCAGTGAAAGACGCGTGCACGTCAGTGAAAGACGCGTGTACGTCAGTGAGTGACTGTACGTCAGTGAGTGACTATACGTCAGTGAATGACTGTACGTCAGTGAGTGACTGTACGTCAGTGGAAGACACGTGTACGTCAGTGAGTGATTGTACGTCAGTGAGTGACTGAACGTCAGTGAATGACTGTACGTCAGTGAGTGACTTTACGTCAGTGAGTGACTTTACGTCAGTGAATGACGCGTGCACGTCAGTGAATAACGCTTGTACGTCAGTGAATGACGCCTGCACGTCAGTGAATTAACTGCACGACATTGACGCATGTGAAGCGTGTGGTATTGGCACCATTCATGACAGTATTATTTAAGACCTTTGCATCACATAACGATATTACATCTTATAATAATAATTGTCCTGTAATTTAAAATTTTAATTTTCAGTGACTACTGTAATTATTTTTTCAATGATTTTAACCCCTTCGCTCTAGTTGGCGGTAATGGTAGGTTGTTATCAAATGACTGTTGACCAAAAGCCAGCTTCAAAGCTTAGTTTTTCATAACATTAATGTATGATACTTTTTTTGGATTTTTTGCGCTTGAAATAAATCTTTCAGAATATTTTTTACTAGAATTCATAAAATCTTGCAGAAGAATCTACATAGTAAATTGTTCTTGCAAAATTTACTTCGTAAATACCAATCACTGAGACTGGTTTCACTTTGAACTACGGTCGTAAACTCACTGTTTTACATTCGATGTAACAAACGACATTTTTCTCTAGGTATACAGTAATAGAAGCAAATACATTATTGATCAGCATCTAGGAAGAGCAGCGCATTGATTCACTAATTTGTGCTGGAGTCTCAAATGAGCCGTGAATAGTCATTCTCGTAATAGTCAGCCTTGGATTTATTCACTACAAGGCATTGCAAGAATCCTCATAAAAATGCTATTGAACATTAACGAAGATTTATTGCACACTTTATTAATGCGTGAGAAGGATTAACATCACAAGTACCACGCAATAACTGTACATATTGCGCATTGAAAGACCTAGAAAATTTTTCAATTTCCCCTAATGCAAATGCTGGGGAAAAATAAAAAATAACAGGAAACGTCATTTCAGTTGACTTCGCAAGAAAATAAAGTTTAAAATTACGAACTTGCATAACGAGCGAAGTTTAAAGAATCACAAAACAACAAACTATTTCTCTCCCTAAAGTTCCATTTTCACGATCGGTTGAAAATGTTTACTCATAAAAAACATAAACTCAGAGGACTATTAATTACTGTTAGAGTCACAAAGAATATTCCTGCTTTAACTACCAAATTCCAAATAATTATCTCAATTTTGAAAACATTTTCAATGTTGTGAAACATCATCACGTGCTGCACGATGCTGCCGCAAGGCCAGCCAGTGAACAAGCAAAGATGTCCGTGATGAACAGATAGATACTGCCGAGGAGGAAGAAGATGAATGAAAACTATAGATATGCTCTAAGAACTCGTAAATCAAGTCAAACAGGCTAAGTTGAAGCACTTGAGAACATAGAAACATGTTTTTCTCTTAAGTCGCCCCATCTTGCCAGTTGGTCTTAACAAGCAAGAGGAGACATCTTCGTATTAGCGTTAATCTAGTTTCCAGTGCTATGTATTTTTGTTTGTACCGTCTTCACAAACTCTGTATATAAAAATGCATTGAAAGTGAAGTCTTCTAAATTAGAGCTGGAGTCCACTCTCATGAGCTTCATAGCGCACACATGAAACGATTTAGCATGATAAAAATTAGTAATCATGAAATGAAACTGAACATTTTAATATAAAAATAGCCAATTTGATGGGGCAGGAAAATTAGAAATATTGTCAACAGTTAACCGTAAGAAATTTCTAGTTGTTTTATTCCAGATGTATTTTCTTATCCTAACAAAGCAGTTGTCAGTTGACAACTTATTTGTGAAGAAGTCTGCTTCATTTTACCATTCAGCGACAAAGGGAATTCAAATGATTCTCTCGCTCGGAAGTAAAGTTTCTCAGGGCGACCACCCTCCGGAAATCTAAGTAGCTTATTTAAATTATTGCCGCCGTGCAAACAAACTAGAAAAGAAACAATTCCTGAGTAAAAGTCTCCGAAACTATGGCCTCTCTCACGTCCAGCTTATCAAGCATCGTACAAAGGAAAGATTCGAGAGACAGGGCCGACCCCTGAGCCTTGTACGGAGGCCTATCAAGTACACAAGGAAAGAAAGAGAATTCCAAGAGGCCGTGCAGTAAGCCATCGGGCGAGTCTTTTGTTAGAGCATAGCCGCTGCTGACGATAGCAAGGCTCCTTCTATCTCGCGACTGTGCCGCTGATATACAACCTCCGGTCTGGCGGTGGTTCACAGTTGCAGTCTACTGCATCGCCTGCTCTACGCCGCTTCCACGAGCTAAATTCTCACACAATTTACAGTGTTGTCGCTGTACAGTCGACAGCGTAAGCTCTTCTGTCGATGTGACTATTCTACGAGCTGGTTTTTCTGACTGTCTGTCAGATACTAACTGCCTGCTCTAGTTTTTTGAAAAGCATCAAAGTTGGGGGTTTCAGTCTGAAAACAGCGCGTTTAACAACTGAATCAACAGAAAAACCTAATTTTCCAGTTCAAGCAGCGCAAATCACAGTTTTTGAACAGACCGCAAGACATCAAAATACAGTGTTTTCAGACGCCTAAATGTGATGATAGCATTTTTTACGCAGTTTTTTACATCATCTTCGAAAAACGGACCTCCGCTACACACCTTAGTAGGAAGGGAGACACTTTCGAAAACACTCTAATTTTCCACAGCTGGCCAAAACAACCGTATCAAATCCTTTTCGATTTAACGCCACGTTTTCAAGAAGAGCGAACAAGTTCAAGCACTGATTTAACATAATGTCTACGCGCATTGTACGATGCGTTCTCTGTTCTTTTTCCTGCACATCTGAGAAGCAGCAAATTACGCATAAGAGGATTCTTTGAAAGAAATCACTTTCAGTCTTCTAGGACCCGCAATATTGCTGCTGTGGTGATCGTCAAGTGCTAAAGTCAGGCAGACGTTGGCGCAAAATTGGGTTAATAAATTGTTGCTACGAGACTCCCAAGGTTAAAGAAGGCTCAAGTGGACAACGCTCTGACGGTACTCAAGAATGTCAGGTTACCGACTGGAATGGAGCACACAAGAAAACTTCTATTTAAAAAAATATTGTGTTTTAATAACTTAATATTTTAATTAATCTATTTTCTTCTCTTGACTGTGGCTCTTCGAGGTAATTATACGAAAATAGTTTTATACTCTACGTGTCGAGCCACTCTCTTTTCATGAGGGTGATCAAGGTGCACTAATTCTTCACAATACCAAGTATTGCGTTTGACGCCAACTGGGAAGTGGGAATGCGATTGCAGGGCGAAGGTACGCCAGACCTATTAGTGCATTTAAATATAAACGCTCACTTTCACAAATGAGTTTGTTTTGTAGAGAAGAAGTTGAACGGAGGCTGCAGTTGATACCAAGTTTTTTACATTCGACGAAATTATCCTTTCACTTCGTTTGAACTTAGTAACAGACTGTAAGGTTTTTGTACGAATCTCTGTAAAAAGCTTAGCATTATGTTCTCGAAAAAAACTCAGTACCCTACAAAAAAAAAAAATTTCCTATAAAATGTTTGATCTCAAAGAAAATCACAAATCATGGTTATTTTGCTACAGTTGAAATTCACTAACCATCGTTCCCAAATAACTCTGTTGCATCTGTGAATAACAGTTCATTATTGTCGCATGACAGAAAATAATTTTCTTTACATTACCACAGAAAAAATTGATAAATAATACAAGCATCTCAGTAATTTTTTATTTAGGGCAACTGCCTTTGTTATTAATTTACCGCCTACCGTCATTTATTGTTCTATCTGACGCCTATTTTTTATTATTATTCATGAAGATTTTTGAAAGTCAATTCTGAAGCTCTCAAGCTTTTCAGTTAATTCGGCCGAGCGCTAATTTTGTTTGGAGAATTTTGACAGTGATGTGTATGAGGATATTGTGAATCGATGTTGAGTGAAACTTTAAATTTTAAATGTAATGAATTGACATTTATACTTGCCACCTAATGACAGGCTGCTTCTTGAATGTATTTCGTAAAGTTTGTCTACATTATTAATGAGTACCGCTCAATCTTTAAGAATTACATTCTTTCACATTCATTACAAGCAAGAAGAGACACCTTCGTATTTGCGTTAATTTAGGATCCTATGCTATATATTTTGGAATGGATCGTCTTCACAAGCTCTGTACACAAAAATGCATTGAATGTAAATTCTGTTAAATTAACACTAATACTCGCATGAAGTCTGTTAACTTAAATACTAATACTCGTCCCTCATGACTACGAATGACTTGCGCAGTGCGTGTGCCGAGTTACTCAGCACCAGAAGTTGTCTGGCTTCAAGCCAAATGAAAGCAGGGTACCCTCAAGCGACGTATTCAAGGATCTCTGTGCATGCGTTCAGAATTTTTCATCAAGCTCCGTTCGGAAAATTTCAACAGAAGAAGAACATGCAAATGCTAAGTTTTACCGCAATATCCCCGTCAAATAAAACTCCATTGTTTTTCTGGTGTACAAATATTCTTTAATTTTTTCCCAAAAAACGGCAAGTTGAAATTCAGACTGTCGGCGTTTCAGGATGAAGAGCGACATGCATTTAAATTGCTGAATTTGGCGCCGTGCGCAGAACATCAGAGTTTTGCCTCGCGGTTATTTTATGCAGCGGAATATGCACTCTCGCTCCTACATCAGGCCAGAGTGCGTCACGTCTCGACTTCCGAGCCATGAAAATGAAATTTTTCTTTAATTGAAGCTGCAGAAGTTGTCAAATTTTGGACGAGGTCACTGTCAAGGGAAAATTTGATGGAGGCTTTAGTGCACAAATGTAATGACGGACGCATTTTAACTCACCGGTTGTAGGATATCGTCACCCCTCGTCCTGTTCCTTTTTTAAACAATCTGGAAAGATGGCTGACTCTGCTTTGATCATGCGATATTTAACAAGCATACCCGCTCAAAAATTATACTGGAATGTCAGTCAACAGTTTTGTCCACATACAGGCCTTACAGGCGTTGGTCGAAATTGTAACCTGAAATTCCTGACTTTGAATATAAAAGATGACATATAGAATTGTGATTGGAAACCACTAAAACAGGCTAGCATGACATTTTACCTTCTTTTTACAATAATCCAATTACAACGCATGCCCCAGTTGAGAAATTACTGACTGAAGTCATTCAAGGATGATGCCTTGTTGTCCTGCGCAGCGTGAACCAGAATACTAAAGAAACTCTTCACGAAGGTATAATCCTAGTTGGCACTAATTTCCTTTCGGTTGAGTAGAAAATTGAATCACCGAAATTTTCAGTAACATGTTTCAATTTCCCTGTTTATGTGATGTGCATGTTTCAGGCTTCATTTCCGACGTTTGAAGCAGAACACTTTGGTTTTACACAGGCGTTCTATAGCAATTTTCAAATCTAATACTCGTTTCTAAAAAAGAAAATCATAAAGAGCGAGTGCATTTCATTCTTTTCGTCAACACAATAAATTTTTGGGCCCTTATCTCGCGTTGCACGCCATGTTTAGAAGAAACACGTTCAAAAATTAACATTACGCCTCCCCCCAGCTGTCTTCACCAAATTTGTTTCTTGGCTCCTCAAGTTTTATAATTATTAAGATGAGATGGAGAACACCCAAGAATGATTTTCTCATTAAAATATTTCATGAAATCTTTCGCTTAACTCAAGCATTACCTCGAGCTTTGCCTCGAGCTACTGAACCTCGGAAAGTTATTTGCATATTCTACACACAGAGACTTGTAGAAACTTGAACGCATTTCTGCGAGAACCCTTGGGGCTTGTTACCATTAAGACAAAGCGCGCTGGCCAGTCATGGTTCAAAGAGACAGAGCGAAAACACTGCGCGAAAAAGAACGAAACATTGAGTTGATTGTGAAAAATAAGATAGAGAGCGTGACTGCGGCAGATGCAAGTGACCTCGCTTAGCGGGGTCTAGGCATGTGGCTGTGGAGTAGCAAATGCCGCAATAAGGCCCAAGTGCTTTCTAGATGAGAGACGACTGCCTGTCAACAGCACCGGCATTAAAAAATGACACCGCCAAGGAGAGCTCAGCTATTCTCGCGCGTTGGAAGCGGCCATGACTCCCTCATTTTTCAAGACTCGCTGCACGCACTCTGCCGCAGCGCTGACGAACGAAGTCCCCCACATTTGCAACTGAGAACAGTCTCCCGAATACTTCAACTGAGAATGAATTTCCCTTAAAACTGTAACTGAGAATGAAGTCCCCTAAATACTGCAATTGAGAACCAAGTCCCCCATGTACTGCAACTGAGAAGGAAGTTCCTCTCAATACTTTAAATGAGAATTAAATCCCCCACATACTGGAACTGAGAATGAAGTCTACCAAATACTTCAACTGAGTCCGGGAGCTAAACCTCCGAGTCCGACTGCCTTCCACGTAAATTGGAGAGAAATATTCCCTCCGCAGAGCATCTCAAAATATTAATTGAAGCGTTATAAAGGTTCAACCCGTGGATGCACGGTGGGGTCAAAATGACCCCAACTAAATATTAAACTCGAATTACTGTAGGTTTTATCCGTATGTTTGAACATGGATTTGTGAGTTTTCCAAAATAACTGAAACTGGTTAACCTTTATGTGCTTTGGTACTTTAATATAAATATTGGGGTCAAATAGACCCCACGGTGTTAGTTTGTTTGAAATAATATAGTGCATTCACGGGTTAAGGCGCGAGCGCACAGTTGATTTTGTTTAGAAAACAATAATTGAGTTAATGACTAACTTTTGTTATTCCTTAATACTGCGAGCAATTGTTTTTGAAGAGGTGTGTTGTAATATTTATATTTAATAACGCCAACTTTTCGCCCTCGTGGAAACAAATCTAGCGAAATTGTTTTCAATTTATGAGGAAGCGGCTAATACTTTTTTAAATGTTTGCTATACGTGGAGAGATGAGTGGGAATTTAAATAAAACTTAATAGATAATTGCTGCTGTCTGAAACTATGTGAGGCTTACAACTGCTGTTTTATGCTGTTAATTCAAGGAACAAAAATAGAAGCAAAATTCGCACACTGTTAATGGATGTGCTGTGCATTCACAACTCGAATGTTGCAGTTTCGAGGGGGATCAAATAGATCAAATAAATCAGACAGATCAATTAGCTTATTGATCACAATTTGTTTTTAATTTTATTATTAATGCTGAAACTTTCGTAAATCGAGGGAAAACATTGTGTTTCAGCTGTAAAAGTACTCAAAATAGAGCAAACACGTGGAAGAATACCTGAAAATGCACTGGGAAATTGAGAGCTGGGAATCAGAAATAACACTGAATCGCATTCGAAACTAGAAACTACACCCTCAAGACACAATTACAGCTCCTGGTTTATCTGTATCGGTATTTGCTGCAGAACAAACGAGCGCAGGCGTCGCAGAGTTTCGTACAAGAGAAGCTGTTTTCTGAAACTAAAGTGGAAGAGGAATCTCGTCGCCTGACAGCCGAAAGCAGCGCGAGAGAGCTAATCAGGAAGCAGCCGTCAGTCCCTAAACCGATGGAACAAATGTGCTGAAGCTACGGTAAAAAATACCCGTCAGTTGCTTGAAATGGGCCATTGACAACCATGTTCTCCCGTACCATTAGCTCTCTGAAAAATGAGCTCCATTCTTTATGCTCCAAAACCTTCGGCATGCGCACGAAGACCAATGGTTGCTCTTCTGAGACAGGAAATGTCTTCACGCAGCCTAGTTTTGCGAGGTCAAGTACTCTATAGTGCATTACGTCGCCTGAATAGCGTGACGGAACTCATCCCAGTATATTGTGTCAAAGAATTCAGACGGGAAATTTATTTAAAGCGTTGAGGTATCGAGGCATATCCACTGTGATGTACTATTCATGAATTGTTTGGATAGGCCTATGAAGCGGTTTGTGACGGGTATTATTGATTCTGCTTAGTAACGTTTATGAATAAAGTCTCTGAGCACATAGGAGTTTCTTAAATTAAATAATTTCGGCTACATCACTGTCTCATTAATGAATAAAAGGTTTTCTTAAATTTTAAGTTTCATTCAGAGCTTGTTCTGCTGCTCGAGAATGAAACATTGCGTGGAATAAAAATAGCGATGTCTCTAGCTTTCGTGAAACTTTGTAACCAAAACATAAAATAGCAATTTATTGGCTTAAAGCTTAATAAATTTCCCAAAAATTACGCTTCTAAGTTTATTACTAAACGGAAAAAACGGAATAACCTAATTAAGGACAACAATATTTTACGTGAGCGATTTGAGAAGAAATAACTCTCCAACTTACCAGAATTTAGGCTTTAACCACTGTAATTATTTACTAAGTGTGCATGTGATACACAAACCAAGCGAAAGATCACAAGGAAATCCGTTAATGTGTACAATGAAATTTCACGAAAGAAAGGGAAAATCAGTCACCAAGAAGAAAACTTTCCGTAAATTGTTATAAAATTTTAAATAAATACTCATAAAATATAATTTCCAAGCCTGTAAGTCATCATAAGGGTAGGTTATGGTAAAATCCAACGGTTCTTGTCACATTAAATGTAAGATCTAAGAGCAACATTCATTAGAGATTTGTTCAAATAAGAGGGGATTTCATTTGGCAGAGTGAGCGCTTTTGGAAGCCTCAGCTCGTGTGATGTTCTGCGGTGGAAGCAACAGAACACAAAGGCCTTTATCGGAAGTTCAGCGCCTACATCGCTCCTTTCAATCACGACCTTCAAAAAGCAACGGATCGTTAATTACAAGACTCCTCCTCACTGAAATTCAATTTCAAGCATACAAAGAAAATTCTAAATTAGGTCTATCGAGTGAATGCACCTTGGTGATGGACTTTGTTTTGACCGCGTCCTGTCTGCGGTGCTGCGGGAAGAAGGACTTGAACGCGGCCACCCGACGATGATCGTCGTCTCTACTTGGAATTTATCGTTAAAACGCAGTTCCATCTCCGTCCTCGCGAGTTGCTCATGTTTTCGTCTTTAGTGTTGAATTGCGTTAAAGGTTGGATTATAGTGGGTTTCCAGCTGTAATTAAGTAAATTAGATTCAAGAATGGTGCTATACTTAAGCGTAGTATTATTTTGAAACATTTTCCTGCTATTTTATGTACTCGACCAGCGCCTCAAAAATATGAGATAACTTTTAATCGAAAATGTTTCCTAGAAAATTAATTTTCGATGTTCATTTGACGCTCAGGATATGCTCGCAGAAACTGTGAAAAGATTCTGCGAGGTTAAATACAACACTTACATGAGAATACATTAGAACATCAGAACAATACACCAGAACAATGTTATGAGAAAACACGCAAAACAGCTTTCAATTTTATGGATGGGGATGATTTCGCTTAACTCTGCAGTCCAGTAAACATTTTTTTCCGTGTCATGCTGTCTGTGAGCCGTGTCATCTGCATGGAATAAACGCGGACTTAATCATAGAGGCTGCAGAACACTACTTTATAGGTTGATTTGAGCATGTTAGCGTTTGTTAATTTATATAGGAAGCAAAATTTAGCAGTACATCATTCAAAGAATTTCATTTTATTATTTGAATGAAATTATCTCTGAGCGTTTCATTAAGCTAGGAGTACATTTTATGTAATTAAGGATTTCAGTAATAATTGTGTATCTAAAACTCTGAACTCTAAAAAATTTTCATTAGGTGTCTGAAACACTTAATCAACAGAAATAAATCTGATGTTTTACAGCTGTAATCTTTTCATTTGAATGTGGTTCAGACTGCAATGATAAATTTAAAAATGCGCATTACTGCAAATGTACTTTCGTGTGCAGTGACCAACTAAATTGATCTGACTAAAACCTTTTCCAACCATTAAAATCTGAACAAGTGCGATGCACAAACACGATGTGCAAAATCAATTCCTTCAAGTCCGTGTGCGTTTTTGAAAGAGAGACTTTGACTTTAGCAGTGTTCTCTGGAATTGCCAGAATTAAAAACTCAACTCAATTGTCGTAAAATTCATACCTGATTTTACGAGTAACCGATCTCCAGTTGATAAACGATTCTGAAATGAAACTTGATTGAGCTCACTTTGATCTGCGAACTTTTAACTCCGTGTGGTGTTGACTCCAAGCAACGGTTGTCGTGCATGAACACTTCCCTGCCTGACATGGACCGGAAACTTTTCGTTCAATTATTTCAGTTCACTTCAAAATTTGCTCGGTGAGCTCGAAGTCAAGACAATCACCGCCTCCCACTCGGGGCAACTCGGGTGTTTCTCATGGGATCATCAACTCGGCCGGTTGTTGAAGACATTGGTGACGTACGTCCCGGACCTACAATTTAGCCTCACATTCAGTGACATCAAAGTGGCATCTAGTTTCACTTTTCGACAAATTTAAGACACGAACTCACTCACAATTTAGCTTCCATTCAGTGACCTCTGAGTGACTTCTAGGTTGGCTTTTCGACAGATTTAAAACTTGAACCCACAATTCAGCTTCCCATTCAGTGACCTCTGAGTGACTCCTGAGTCGACTTTTCGATAAATATAAAACTTAAAGTCTCAATTAAGTCACTCACTCAGTGACCTCTGAGTGACTGCTAGGTTGACTTTTCGACAAACATACAACTTGGACTCACAATTTAGCTTCCCATTTAGCGAGTTCAGAGTGACTTCTAGATTAATTTTTCGACAAATCTATAACTTGGACTCACAATTTAGCTTCCCATTCAGTGACCTCTGAGTGACTTCTAGGTTTACTTTTAGAAAAATTTAAAAGAATGAATACGTATTATTTTATGAATCTTTTTGAACTTTTACGTAATTTATGAGCAGTATCATATCTGTGATTAAATTAAATTACGGAACAGTTCATCAGAGCAACATCTTTGGTAAACACTACTTATTCAAGTAGAAATGAACAAGGAATTGTGGGCAAATTTTAAGCGTGAATCAGTGACTGAAAAGTGCATACTTTGGGAGTCTAAATTGCTCACTACCACAGCATGATGCAAAGTTCGTTAGCATATCACCAATTAAACATCACCTACTGGAGTGATGTACAGTTTTCAATTGGGTGTGATGGCACCATTAACTATGAGTGAGATACATCTTTATAAACAGCTAATAAATTTGAGTTGAGTAATGAAAAAACAACACATCGTTAACGATATTAAAACCAACGTTAACTTCGTTTAACTCAAAATGCAAAATTTGAGTTTTTCTCGGCACGTTCTAATAAAGATAAAACATTTAAAATTGCTGCAAATTTTCTTAACTACATAAAACTCCCAAACATGTCACAATTATTACAAGCGGAACTCCCGTATTATGGCGTACTTGTGGCGGACATAGATTCTCTACTGACTCACTGAAAAAAGGTGAGTTCAACGAGCGGATGTTATTAACATTCAATTTAAATCATTCAAGAAATATAGTGAACGATTTGAAGAAATTCCAGAAACAGATTTGCTATAATTCTACTCGTTATGCAAACGTCTGCATTCAGGGAGAATCTGGCTAGCTGCTCTTTCGATCAGAAATCGATATTCCCTTATGAACTCGAAGCTTCCCATGATGGTTTGCGCCGCGAAATCTGAACGCAGCGCCAATTTCTAGTAACTGTTCCCTCGTCCGACATCATTCGAGGGAATCGACGCGGCTGTTCAATCAAGTTTCGCTTCCTCAGAGTGCGAGCAAAGCGTCGTAAAATCTTGCCGGTCTTTTGTTGGAGTGACTGTAGGACGACGTCTCCTCCGTATACCGTCTCGCTCAGAAACGCGTCGCATGATCTACTTTAATTTAATAACATTTCATAGAGAATGCTGAAGAAAATCTCTTCCAGAAAGACCGTGGCTGATTTTAGGACAAAGCCTTCGCATTGCCTGAAATCGATCACGTCTCTGATCCAAAACAGGTCTTTGAGGAAAGACTTGGGAAGATTTGCAAATGGTAGTTTAGTAAATTAAACTGAGGCCTATGATGAAATGGATTGCAAAGAGTGGATGACGGAAAGATCTTATTTTATTGAGTCACAGATCACCAGACTCTGACGTTGATTCCAAGTCGTAAGAGAAAAATCTGCGCTACACTTTCTGCGAGACTTCTTTCTGCAGTATCTAAAACTGCTGACGGGAAGCGATCGTTCAGACAGAGCGATTTTTAAAATCAGAATAACTGCTGAAGCTGGAGCTATAAATAGGAGCGCTGTGATTGCTCGGTGACACAATGAAATGCAACATATTTTCATATTGCAGGATCAATATAATCAAGTCAAAAAATTGTTAGTTCATAAAGTTTGAGAAAGTTTTCTATTAATGTCTTGCCTCGTTAATCAATCTTGAATCATTCATTTGGAACAGAATTGGTAGCTCCCACTTTAAACGTGATGCTGCATCAGTCAAAATCTAAGCTGTTTAATTTTTATGTTAGTTTTCCATTCTCTTTCTAGAAATATCAAATAATTTTTCTTAGAGTAGTTACTTAACGTTCTTACCCATTAATCTGTTCATAATTGTCAGAATAATTTTCTATGAATAATAATTACGCTTTAGGAATGAAGACTTACATATGCTTTGAAATAGTTTCAAGGTATGTTATTTAAATTTCAATCGGAATGGATTCAAATTTCATGAATCGTACGTAGTTTTTTGTATATTTTTTCATTATCAGCTTAAATACTCACGAATTACTCATGTTGACGTGTATCCGGAGGTGTAAAAAAAATTAACCAATCTTTTTTTGGACTTTCGGATACACGTCAACTTGGCGTAACAACGCCAAGCTACCATTTCGTTGTCTGACAAGATCTTCCCTGAGGTCAGCATTATCGAAGTGCAGGCGCCGAAGACTTTCGTTTGAAGAGGGCAGTTTGAGATCTGAAAACTCCAGAAGGTCGCAAGGCTTAGAAATGAGTTACAATTTTACGATTCTTTTGAAGCTGCGCTACAAGTGTGCGCTAAAATTGCCGTAAGCAGTTGAGCAGCTTAATGTATTATAATATTCATCGGATTAATTAACTGATAAAGGAGAATTTTATTCGTTGTCTAGTTTGATATAGGGCAGCAGAACAGTGATCAGCAAAATAAAGGTGAGCGGAATACAGATGAGCAGAACAGTATTTGAAAGATCTGTAGTTCTTCAGTGACTAGTGTAATTCAATTCGATTGGTGCTAGCTCCTTATACTTAAGTTGTTAGGATTTACCGAAATGGTAGCTCTTGCTATTTTGTTGCCAAAGTCTAAGTTTTCAACTCCTGGAAACATATTCAAGTACTTACTGCGTAACGACAGCGTTGAATACTCCTCCGAATCAAGAACGTCATGGTTGCTCAAAGGTCTCACTGGAATCTGTCAAATTCCGATTTTAACAATAAAAAATCGGTCTTTTAAGCCGTCAATGTTTTTCTTTCGGAATGAGTGGAAAGTGCCATGCTGGGCGTATCAAAGGCTTCGAAAAAAATTGGACAAAAATATTTCTCCCAAAATGTGTCATGAAATAGAACTTTATCTCATATGCAGACAATAACTAATTCTCATGTCGTGACTTTACGTGAATACACTTTTTTATAATTATTTTTACAACACTTCGTAGAAATTTTCATCGAAAACTCGTATAAAAATTTCTCTGAACGTTGGTCTCGTAATTGAAAGCGGCTCTCGCTCTCGAGTACTCGAGAGCTGGAAATGGAAAGCACGAATTCCAGTAATGAATCACGCTCGGACAAAACCTGAAATATTTCCCAAATGTAGAGAATTGTCTAATTAAAAAATTAATAAATGAATTAGTATGCAGAGTGCTTGGCATAGAGACCTCGTCCCCTTTGACATTCATGATAAATGAAATTTTGTCCTTTAAAATTTAACTGCAAATAGAGAAACAATTTTCAAAGAAATTGGACGCATCTAAAAGCTTACATTCATCCTCTGAAAGGAAAGACCGTCCGACGTTCTTTTATCTAGACATTTTCCATTCAAAGCTCGGACATAAAAGTGTAGATCCTGCTCCAACCTTTCACGCTCGTCAAAACAAGAGCTTATCAAAAACCAGACGAATACCACCGCAATAATGCAGCGTCGATTCTCTGCAATCTCAATAAAACTGTTCCTTTTCCGTGCTCAGCTATGCTGCAATAGAGCGATGCGCAGGTCTGTGGGTTACAGCAAAATGTAACAAAGAAAGCACCTGAACTGCTCTCCTTGTAGTTTTCATGAATGAGGCATGGATGATCGAAATGGCGAAATACATTTTTGGCTGCACTTTAGAACGACAAAAAACGGTTGCTCATGAAAAATCTCCAAGTTTATATTCTTAAAATAACTTAGGATTTCATAAATGAACTGAAAATTTCTGCACTTCTTAAAGATTTTTAAGCAAAGATAATTTCAGAGATGTGCTAAAAATGACCAAGTTGCTTTGAGCGGTTCGACTCAGAGATATTGAGTTACCGTGGATATTTTAGAGAATTAGGTAAGGCGGTAAAACAGAACAATCTGTTAATAATGTCTGCAAGAATGGGCATTTTTAAAGGAATTGCGTATTCAGGCACTTTACGCCTAATTTTTTAATTATTTCTGCCTGATCAACTTTTAAGCTCGTTAATGCAGTTGAAAACATCAGGAGTATTCACCAGAGGGGAAAGGAAGGGCGCTTAAGTTTAGATTTATACGGTAGAATGAATTCCTATTCGAATCGTTATTCAGTAATTCAGCGACATTTTTTCCACATCGGCAAAATAAGCACTGAATATTTATGAAATGTCATTCTCGTTATGATGGGTTTATCTTGCTCAGTTGGTTTTATCCGCTTTGGGGGATTATTATCCTTTTTTAAGAGATCCCACTGCTCTTTTTAACTTATTTACTGAAATAGTTCTTTTTAGACGCTCTCACTTAGCTGGTTACATAGTACCAAAATCTTTGGTACATTTTAGAAGGAGTTTTCCCTTCACGGAGTAGAATCTAAATTGGCTCTGTTTTTTTCATATTAGAAATAATTTTTCACGTGATCATTGGTTTCTGCTTATCTTTTGATTTGACTGAGCGGGTTATGATCGGGCAGCACCTGTTATGTCACAATTAGATGTTTTTTAGGGCAATGATGGGCTTTTCAATGCGTACTTCGTTTATAATGTGATTTAAATCTCTTTCGGATGAGAGTTCATACATGTCGCTAAGGATCAGTAAATTAACGCTGCGGTACGAAAAGGTTTCAGTTAGAATTTTTTTCTGGAAGCACATTTTTTATTAGAGAAATAGAAATGATCAGAAATCTGAGAGGATGAAATTCCAGTACAAATACGAGTTGGATGTATGGTGGAATTATTTTCTCTTGATGACGCAGATTTAGCAGAATTATTTGTTGGTTGAGTGATAATGAGGAGACCGGATATCAGTTGAATTACATTCAGGAAGTCTACAATTGTTTTGCAGTTTCTAACAAGTCCAGATTACAGTCACAGCAGATTATTGCATCATCCCAGTAAAGGCTATTGAAAGATTGGGCTAACTTAGTTCATTTAAAAAGAGGCTTTATGCTTCAAGAGTTAGGTCTACTGATTGTTTCAATGAGGAAGCTTTTACCTATCTTTTTATCTTTAATGAATTGAATTTCCGTAAAATCATGTTCAATTAATTTTTCAGAATTATTTTTCAATTGAATGAAGAGTAAATTTGGCATGTTAACGATTTTGTCAAGAAATAATTTAAATTCAAGCTTCAAATGACCTCAAAAAAAGTTGCATAACAGTGTGGTGTATTATTAACAGTTTTGTTTAATCGGCAAAATAGAATTTAAGCAGATTATTTTACATTGCAGCCTCAAAGGGAAAAATATTCCTGCTCTCTATATTTCCTGAACAGATTTCAATTCTCGTTCCTCGAGATCGAACTACAGGCCATTAAAAAAACACATTTTGATCCACTCATTCTTTTGATTTAGGCCTAAGTTTTTTGGAGAAATTTGAAAAATTAGTTTTTAAGTTTTTTTTAGGGATATTTCAAAAGAATAGAAGTCATTGAGTTTTTATGCTAGAACAAACACCTTCTGCAACGGAAGTAATAATTTTTGATTGAGATTTGGAAGTGCGTTATAAAGCTTCATGTTGTATCGAATGAGCTCTCCCTTTCAAAGCTCATACGAAATTAAGCCAAAATGTTTGCACGACGCGGTCAATTAATATTAATAAAAAGAGCACGCGAGGCTCATCAAGCATCAATTGAGCAGGGCGCGTTCACCAAAAAACAGCAGTCCGCTCAGTAATCCTTCATTATCGTCAACTTCGAGTAACGCAATTTTAATTCCATTAGCACCAGCAAAACTCGATTAATTCGTGACACACACTCACAAAAAGGTGGTTTGATAATTACCCCTGAAAATGCAGCTAATTTCATTCCCTGATTCACTTATGAATGGCGAAAAATGATGCTTGACTAGAAATCGAAGTGTTACTTGATACAAGCTTTGCTTTTGAGAAACGAAGAATAAAATCACTCATGACAATTACAAATAACAGTCAATATGACATTTAGCTAGTGTTTTACTGTAAGAAAGAAAATGCATTGTAATTATGCCCAGGCTGAGTTTCCAGAGCGTGCTTCTTTCATTTATTGGATCTTTCATTACTCCCGTGTGTTATCATATAATTTATTCTCACAAAGCTTGCACAGATTTTATTTTTCCCCTCGGCATGAAGAGGTGCAAAAAAAGTCAAATTTATTCAGTGATAATATGTTTTTTACGAGATTTTAACTAGTGATTTCTGAACGTACACTCGTCTCACGAAGCTGGGGATTTGAAGATACGTTGGAACAACATTACGACATTGGAAGAGATTACACTTTGTGCTGAAGAAACGTATTGTGGTGTATTATCAGAATTTGGGCTGAGGGACATGAGCAGTTCACAATTTGAGAGAGGAGTCTGAACGAAAGCATTATTTCTCGTACTTGAACCTGCAGATAATGACAGAATATAAAGGTCTGTAATCTTTGCAAATGAATCTAAAATGAATTAAATTTAAGTGAAAACGTGCACGCCGCTGCAAGAAAAGTCTGATTTCAAGGAATTTGCCTGAAATTGACCAGTTTCTAAATTGCGTTTGTTAATTCCTCAATGAACTGAAATACTGGAAGCTAGCACGACCGGAGGACTGGAAGCTAGCACGACCGGAGGTCCCATGGTAAACAGCTGGATCTGGACGATTATCTGAAGCGCAAGCGGCTGATTACAGACATGAAAATGAATGCTACAGAGCAGGTCTATTCGCCGATAAATTACTAATGATAGTATCATATAAAGCTTAATATTTTACTAGATCCGTAAAGCTGCGTCCGGGGCATACGATCATGTGTTGAAGTTTTACATTTTTTATTTGAATGTTTAATACAACTGAATCACTATTGTTGAACAATTTTTTACTGATTCTCTCATGGTTGCGTATTAGATTTTCTAAAGAGATTATAATTTAGCCCACAAATATTTTTGCACACTTTGGAGTACAGGTGACATGATAAGCTCTGTTGTAATTGAACATCGTCTCCGTGTCTTCATATCGATCATGGGACAAACTAAAATCTAATATTGAAATCAGTGCAAAGACTAGGGATGAATATCACATTGTTCAACATCGCCTTTAATATTCAGCGTTCTGTAAAATCGTTGGACACAATTTTGATGTGATTTAGCAATGTTTTGATTCCAATCACTGAGTTTCGAGCTAAAAAATTACACCTGCCCTTTTCCTTGTCATTTTCATTTTCCGAACTCATGAAAAACTAATTTACTCCCATGTTCTTCTTCTTCACCATCAGAACTCATGCTTTACAATGCAAAGATGAAAAATAACTCATTTCTCATTTACAGCATTACTGATAACTAATTAATTCATTTGAGATAGCACTTACATTCCCCTCAGAGTGTGATAATTTTTAGCTCAATTAAAATGGACATCACCAAATGAACTCAAATGCAAAATTTCATTAAGACAGAGTACGTACTCAATGCTAACTTAATGGAAAACTAGATTTTTGTTCCGAACTACTCAAATCAAATTTGAGAAATTTCACAAAGACATCCTCGTAGGACTTACCATTTGACATGAAAAGATTGATTTCAGAGTAAAAATCATGCAGTGAAAATGCGCAACAATGAGCAAATTTTGAGCAGCTTGAACGAAAATGTGCCCGGTTTGTTGAACATTTTCTCATTATTATTTGCAGGTCTTTGGCCCTCGTTTTCTGGCGCATCCCACGCTCACGCAACAGCAGCTGGTGACGGACACTCTGCTGGACGCGGCAAACATGTGCCACTTTATTGTCCCTTTATGGCGCCATCAAATATCAGAGTGAAGTGACATTTGTTGCACCGCTGTCCTCGCAGCGACATCGGCCAACGACTGAAAACAGCATCACTTTCTATCATCTTAAAATCTGAGTGCGATTTCAACGTGTTTTCTCCACGCACAGAGAGTTTTGAAGGAAAGTTTTGTAGATGATTTTTTTTGGGGTTTTCCCCTTCATCTACTTTTCTTTCCATAAGATAAAGGTTTTGGTTTGCTGATGGCGTCGAGAGTTTCGTTGTTTGCTCGGCCGTCGGGTTGTCTTGTCCTTCACTGCTGAGGAAGCCACAAGCTTCACATTTCTTGAAATTCTTTATCGGGATCTTTCTTCTAGAGCTTCTGTGGAATGTGTCGAAATTGAACGAAATCAAGTATGGATGAAATCAAGAGGCTCTTATTTTTCATTGAATGTTTCGAGGAAATAATTCGATTTTTTCCTCTTGATTTCAAGCATCCCGTTTTCTTTCTTCTCGACAACTCAATTTTTCTGCCATTCTTTCAAGTGTTTGTACCTGTGGCATTTTATACGCTGTAATTGATTGAGCTTCTTTTTTAGAGCATTGCAAACTTTCTTTGAAATGAAAAATGAAGAAAAAATGAAATCACAAACATGCAGAACAGAATTCCTCAGTATTCAGCGCTGAATTCACGTCCCTTGTATTTTTCTGCATCATTATACATTATGAAATTCTCTACGGTAATTCAATAATTATATTATTGCCGACTTAAGTTAAAAACGGCGCTCAAATTCAGAAAATATGAGTTGAAAATTTTACATTCTTATGAAAATTTTTAACTTGCAACCAACAATCTCTCGGTATAATGCGCGCAGTGAAATTCTGATGTGAAATACACCAGCCAATATTTTCCAGCTCGATATTTTCATCCGGTAGTTCTCAGGAGAATTTTGAGTAAGTAATTTCGATTCGTGGTATTATTTTTGCAGATGTGGTTCGTAAAGAGTTAGCCTAGACCAAAACCATTCCAAGTAATTGAAATTCGAGACATCTCTGCATCAGCTCATTCAGTAATGGGATGAAAAGCTAATGGAACCGAGTAATTGTGCGCAATTATTTTTTAGCCGTCGACCTGAAATGGGAGCCAGTAAAAAGGGCAGTTGAGAAGACCTAGATAATATGTAACTCTGATAAGACAATTTATTTAACCTGAAACTACAATTACCTCACAATCCTCTTAAAAGCTCATTCTCCTGGGAAGAAAAGAACTTATCGCAATGCAGATTTAAACACCGGAACTACAATTCATTAAGTTCTAATTTGGACCTGTCTCACCACAATAAATCACTCCTAAGTGCTGCTTTGCCCAGAAAAAATTCACTCGAGCTTCCATTTCTCTAATATTTTTCTACTCCCGAGGCGCTAATTACTTCAGACTCGAGACGGTCTGATCCATCAACGTCACTAGCGCCTCGTGCACTCGTGCATGACGCAGCACTTCGACACGAACGCTCCCGGTTTCCGAGGGAGTGATTTCCCGCGGTGCTGCCAAACTCATCAGCGCGTATAACGCGGCCAGGCCAGATCTGCGGGAGGGCAAAACTCCTTCATCACGTATTTTAATATTCATATTTTGAAGGCGCTTCTGCATTCGTAACGGAGAGAAGAATGCTGTGACGGGATAATGTTAATTTTTTTACTTTGAATTTAATACTCGTTGGTGTTTATTTGGAACGTTCTATTGAGACGCGTTATTTTTCAAATGGTATTAATGTAGATAATGTTCAGATTATACTGTACCTTAAAAAGTAGGGTTACCTGCTTATTGCTAACATTTTCCGGTAATTCGTAAGCCAACACCACACAAAACTACTCAATCTTGATAAAAATTAGGGATCAAAATAAATAGATCAGTGCGAAGTTTAGAAAAGAAGTTGAGTAAGATTATATCTACAGTAGAAAGTTTGGGTGTCCGTCACATTGCCTACGGAATGCAGGAGAAATTTGACAGTTATGCCTTGTTTACCGTGACTGAACCGAAGATGTGTGGACGAAAATGGAGTTTTGAGGAAATAGATCTTCAAATGATGGGTAGACTTCAGTTGGGTTCACCTATTTGTTCCTAGCTTGTACAATGTAAGCCTCTGACAGGATGAATGTCAGGAGTGTAAAATAGCCAACTTCTGTCATGATCTGTCATGAGCTAGGGCTGTGACAATATGCTCTTATCATATTGTCAGAGCTCAATAATCACCCACATATGCATGAATGTGATTTGTAATAAATCACATACATTTGATTTAATACAATGTGTAAGCACATGTGTAAATCACAACCACACGCGTGTAAATATGTGATTATTAGGGCTGTGACAATTTGATTAAAGCAAATTGTCACAGCCCTAGCTCATGACTTTTGACAGGGATGGTGGCAAAGACTGCTTTCATTTCTGTAGGGATATAAAGATAACAGCAAGTCCTGGCCATTACATAATGCTCGTTTGTTTCATCTAATGACATGCCATGAACGACAAAGACCGCATGATGCTCTTTTGTTCCATCTAATGACATATCATGAACAACAAAGCTCCATCGTCAAGAAATTTATCCTTGACAAACCAGTTTTGAAAGTTAAAATATCAATCAGTGCCATATAATCGCCAGGTTAATCCAGGCCTCAGCTCAAGCATTAACAGAACAAACGCACCCGAAACTCATCTGATGCGACACAAGCAGACGTCACCGTCGCCCATGACTGAGTGCATGTGTCAGAAGAGGCCAACAATTTTGTGAAGTTCCTTCTAACGTCTAAGAATCTAGGCCGGAGGGGGCGAGCCGTAAATATCAAGAGAAGTGTGTTCAAATCTTTCAGAAAAATGAACTTTTTCAAAGTTTGTTGACTTTTTCACGAGATAAACTTTTTAAGTGCCGAGATATGCGGTTTTATACATCTTCACTCCATTTTATACTACTTTGTTCTGTGCTGTTTGGCTCTTTGCATCAAATTATCTTGGATTGGTCTTGAGTTTCACTCAAGTTCTACTACCACTAACAAAACAATTAAGTCCCTAACGATGAAAACAATAATAGTTTATGCATTGAACATAAAAGCAAAATTGACCGGAATTAATTGAAGCAGAACCAAGTAACCTTGAATCTTGAAATACCTAGAATGAACAGGAACCACGAGCACCCAAAGGGAGTAAATTTATCAAAGAATATATTCAGTTCAAACATACTCCTAGGCCATTCTTCTGATGAGAATTAGTCAGACTGTCGAATAAACAAAACGGAGCCTACAATAGACAGCAAGTAAAACAAAGAAATCTTTCTTCAAGAGTCGAGGCGGCAGAGGCAGCTCCCAAGGCGTGGGCTCATATTCGTTACTGCGAGATTGAAAGTCATGTGATTCGAGACGTCGTCGGAATGTCAAGTAACTTTCAAGTCGCACAGCTTAGTTGGCTCTGCTCAAGCGGTCGGTAACTGGACTAACTTTCCTTGTCAAGTTCTGATGAGTTCGCGGGATAATTGTCGATGTAAATCGTAGACCTCGAACAACTTTGGGACTTGGAGTGTTCGCTTCATTGCTCCTCATAATTCTAATTATGCTGCAGTGCTGCAGCAAGAGGCTTTCAGGCAATGCCAATGCTCGGCTAGATTTATTGGTGTTCAAACTTGGTTGTCCGCTCGCGTAAACTAGCTATCAGTGTTTCACAACTTGTTGCAATATTAGTTTCTTTTTTCAACGCAATGAAATGCATAGTACATGAACTGTTTCAGTTTGGCTTTCACTGTTTCAAGTATCTATTTCGGTAATGAGACAGATTAAGTCAGCATTAAAATGCCCGAATATAAACACGATAATTAATTTTTGCAATTTATCGCCTAACTGTGGTGAAACTAGAGACAGCATACTTTATCTGGCATAGATATACAATGTGAATTAAAAAAAACGTGACTAGAGCAAAAAAGTTAGCTCTATGCATCCTACTGCAAGAAAAAAACACACTTAACCCTTTCATTTGAGCATGTAGAGAAGCCACAAGAAAAACTTTCACAGAATCGTTGAGCAAGTCCTCATTTTACATCGTACGTAAATAAATACGGTGCAAGAAACAAATATTGTGTGTAAATAAGATAGAAGAAACACCAAGAAATTACATTTTTAATTTTCTTCAAACAAATAAAAAACATCGCCAACACAACAACTTTAACTAATACATATTGACAAAATATGTTACGCACAAAAACTCTAAAAGGCTCTGAAATTATTAAATGAAAATTTTCATATTTATGGGGGAAAACATTCGCTCTAGGTAAATTTTAGATTTCACAGGTTTTTACAGCACGTACGCTGTAAAGCGATCGAATTTCCCTGAGTTTATTTTCGAAAATGATTTTTAGCCCAGCACTCACGCACCATGCATTCTACGTGGAAATATACGCTATTGGGTGGTCATAGAAAATTCATCGAACTGCCAGTCTTAGGAAGTAAAAAGTTTTGAACAGAAGGCTAGTGAAAACAAAGTCAGCACACTTGATTGCCCAAGTCGGACCCAGACTTAAACACAATCGAAATTTACAGCTTCAGCCTGTAGCCCATCTCCAATTGAGGCTCTAAGAAACCCTCCTCAGATGGAAAATGTTTGCGAAAAAATCGAACTGGGAACTAACTAAAATCTGCAAAAAATTATCAGGTAATTACAAAAATCGACAGATTTCTAAAATTTTTGTTTGTTTCGTATGAATACTTTTTAGCCCAAAAATACAAGAAAAATGGGTCATACTCATTTTCTGCCACTGATCTTTTAATTCATTGTGCGTAGTTGATCGTTAAACACGTATATAAAAATGATACATTCGAAGCTAATTATCTTATTTGTTATACACCAATGGAGGTGAAGTGTTCAAAAATTCTTACAACGAGCCCACATGTTAATCAAATTCAAGCTCACTTCTATGCATCTTTATCATACGCACAAATCAATCCTAACTAAATGAAGGATCATTTTTTAGTTTTTCGAGAATATTCAGTACAAGAAATACATTTCATTTACTTCAATCTAGTTTAATCGAGTTGAACAGACCGCACATTTCCCATTACATCGTTTGAGAGAAGTTAAATCCTACATCGTTTTCACTACTTGGAATACGCAGTTTATCTCCAGCATGTGATACGCCTCTCGTGAGCTAACGCGTCATGGTCAGCCGAACTCAAGTTGCGATGTGAAGTGTGTGCAGAGTTTGATTAGCTGTCACGTGCATCTCTTGAGAGTTAGATAGGATGAAACATTGCGGATGCTTTGCCTTCCGATATCGACGTGGATCTCCGAGAAGCTGTTACGAAAGTAACGTGAATCTGAACACAGGATATTGCAGTTGTTTTACGAAGAAGAAAGAACGTTACAAGCTCGAGTTTTTAAATTGTTTAATGACTGAGAGGTCTCTCATATGCATAATTTTGTGACCATGTGGGTGTCTCTCGTCTGCATCTCGTGGACAACACGCGGGTTAATGGCGCCGTTATCGGAAGGGACTTTGTAATCGTAAACCCACTCAAGGTCTGAATGATTTGAGCGGTAAGGTTTTTCTGGCATTCACCTATGAATATACTTTTCATTTAAGAAATGTGCTAAAAAATTAATAGTTTGCTCGGTGTTCTAAGTTGAGCAAGAAGTTCAGTCATCAAAGTACCACGTTTTATCAACTTATGACATCAAAGCAAGTGTTCTTCAGTTTAGTTTAATTTTAACAATTTCAAAAATTATTTTCGGTACCCTGGTGGTAATTAAATCGAATACCTTTTTCACAAGTCATCTTACATGAAGCTTCAATTTTTCTTCTATTTTTTAGATGGGAAATGAAAATATTGATACAGTTCTTTTCGTCCGCCTTACTTGATTTTTATTGTGTTTGAATTTATCACAATTCATTGAAGCTTCACTACGTAAGTGATTGCTTCCTAAAATCCATTTACTTTTGACATTATTAATGTCTTTGCAGGTCAATACGGACGTAACCTTCGTCATCTTAAAAATTTCCGCCTAAAATTTTTTTGGCCAATAAAAGGAAAGCTGTAAGCTGTGTGTAAAATTAATGAAGAGCTTAAAGTCAAGCCGTTGAGGGCGCATGCCTTGCTGATGTGCTATTTCAATCAACTTACTTAAGCCAATTTCAACCTCCCTTTCTATTCAGAGAGTCGTTGCTTGTTTTTACTTGTCTGGAAGCCTAGCAAAATTGCTGGATCGTCAAATTTTGCTTAAATTGGATCATCCTAAACATGAGAATTTTCTCCAAAAAAATAGGTGCATAGAGTGACCAATTCCACGGTTAACCAAAGCTGACGGTTATACTGCTGCAACGGGGTGAGTTGCTTGAAAATCCTGCCAGCGGCGCACGGTGTCAAAATACTGCCAAAGGTGCACGGTGCCAAAATGCTGCCAAAGGCGCACGGTGCAAAATCTTGCCAGATGCACAAGGTGAGCTGGCCCGTGAGACAGGGCGCGTCCTGGTGTGAACTTTTGTCAAAGCGGAGCAGTTCCGCAATAAAAAAATCTATTACATTCTTCTCAGTCCAAAGATATTTCGTGGCCGAAATAAACTTCAGTCGCCTGAACTTCTCCGAATCAAAAGAGAATTGCTCGAAGCTTCGGAAAGGATCAGAAATTGGAAGGAAAAGTGCGGCCACTGGAAAAATCACCAATTTGAATCAGGTGAATATTTTATTTCTCTTTTATCCCATAGCATTTACGATTGGCTATTGTACTTAAAGCCAAAATCATGATTTACTCTCCAGAATTTTTGCATTTCTGAGAAAATAGAACACAATCTGGTAATTTTCTACAATCGCAGTCACAATCTGTCACTTCTATTGTTATCTCGGGCCAAATACTGGGTGAATGATTGAAACAACAGTGGTCTGCTATTGGTGGGCCTCAACCACCTGATGCTATTTTTAGCTGCTGCTCTTGCTTTAACTTTATTAAACCTGAGGAATAATGTATGGTAAGGCAATTGTTAAAATCTAGTCAGGGACTGGTAGAGGGTGTGTCGAAAATTCCAAAATAATTTTGTCGCACTTGGTCGGTAAGAATTGGGAGTTTTCATGTTATACAAAATAACCTCAGCAATATTGCACCGGTGTAACTCAATCCATCAGTTAGTTTTCAAAAGTTTATTTTTCAGTCGAATGGTACCTTTGCTCAATATTTTCGCCGTTGAGATCAAACCGCCGTTGACCGTTTGTTCCCACGATGCATCAAAACGGGCCCAACATTTCATAAAAAGCCGGCCGACTGATCTCTCATTACGCCCATTCGTTTAAGTCCCATCTTTTTCTTCATTTCAACAGAAGTGGAATGAACGATTGGCTTCTAAAACAGTTGAGAATTTCTGCTACATTTTAGCTTTTCGAAATGAGCATGGAATTAACTTTCGTTCCCGTTGACTTCCGCAAATGTACCTCAAACTACGATACGCTTCTTTCTCCCCACAACAAGGGGGCAAAGATATTAAAGCCATAAAAACATAACGTAAATATGAGAAAAAGGAAAAAATATCGGAGAACTCTGTCTGTTACCTTGAGGCGAACAGTCTGAGTAGAAACAGTAAGAGTGAGGGTAGCACTGGGGGTAAGAGTAAGGGCTGCAAGAATGGGTGACATTTGTAGCAATAGCGAGACCAACATTGCAAGTACCAATGAGGATATGGATGTAGATGACAGTGAAGCTAACAAAAGACGACAAGAATGCATGAGTAAAAGTGAGAGTAACATAGAAGATATCAGTGTAAAATTTACTAAGATGATGGCAGTGAGAATAAAAAGAGGGTAATAGTGCGGATAAAAGTGGAAGCAATAATTTGAAGCCGATGAGGTCTCATGTCCTACCATGTTAAACACTGACTATTTATGCAGTGCCGCTCTTCAACTTTTCAATTTAACGAGTAAGTAAGAAGTATGTGCGGAAACAAAAGCAGTGTACGAGTTTTTCATGTAAAGATGCAAATGCAAAAAAAGGAGCATGAATGCAAAACACAACCTCTAAGTTATCTTGAGCCTATTTTCACTTGTCGTGAAACCCTTGTGCATCAAATTTTCAAGAATCAGTTATTGTCTAGGTCCAGAAGCGCAGTCGTGCTCATGCGGTAAATAAATCAACGAGACACGGCCTCATTGCTCGGAATCACTCAATAAGCATTATTTTTATTGGCACTTGGAACGAAGGCCGGAAAGTTTTCATCACGATGCAGAGCATCGCTCGGGTTCACCTGAGATGGTGCTGAGTCAACAGGTAACGGCTGCTTACTTCGTTAGGGTCTCCCTGGACCTGCGAACGATCCCGATAGAATGCAATGAGTTTGAACTGACTGAAGTCAGCCTCTGTGTTAGTCTTATTGTAAAGACAAAGATTCAGCTTTCATTAATTTACGGACTAAGCACAAGTTCTTTCATCTCATCATTTTTTCTTAAATGAAATCAGCATAACGGCGATGATTTTCAGTGTCTGCTGTATGGAAGTACATGAATACCTTGCCAAAAGGTTCAGAATGCCCCTCAAATCCATGGGCTGCTCGTTAGTCCATGGGTAAATTCCAAAAAACTTTATGGGTTATACAAGTTTATTCGAATGTTGTAAACACACTGTGAGTACATCAGAGCTTATTTCACTGCGGAAGTATTTCTTTTTAATTCTTGAATATTTCATAGGGAAAAACCGTTCGGGTCCCTCTACAGTTTGCAGCATGTATTAGTGACTTATTAGTGGTAGTGACGTATTTCATCTATGGAAGACTTATCTAAAATGTTTTAGACTTATTAGTGGTGCATTAGTTTGTAGATTATGATACGAGTAAATTCCTAAAATTAATGTGCTATAACTGTCTATTCCAATGATATAAACATGCTGTCAATGCCCAGGAGCTTATTTCACTTCGGAAGTTTTTTGCATTTAATTTTTAAACAATTTATAGGAAAAAGCGTTCGATTACCTCAACTCCAGTATGCGAACATCAAAGTTTCAGAACCAAGACTCTTAAATTTGTAGGAATCATTGATAGGAATAATATGGCATGAACCACTAGCACAACGCTTATTTTAGAAGTGGGGGTACAAGAAGCTTTACTTTTCGTTTGGATCACCTGAATTTTGTGATAAGGTTTTAAAACATTACCTTGTCAAGGTTCTAAAAGATATGTGCGTCGTTCACACTCCTTCCACCGCTGTACATCTTTTACAGGAAACCGATTCTAATTTAAGAGAAAATGGTTTATTATTGCAGAATTGGTGACATTTTTGCGTTCTGCGACTAGTTCAAGGGGAAAATGTTTACCCCCTGAGCACAAAAGAGCTCTTCAGCCAGTTTATCAATTTGCATCATTCGACAACTGCATTTCTCCAATTTTGCACAATAGTTTCAAATTTAGATGCTTTCAAGAAACCTTTTTGTTTCAGCCTGCGTTTAACAGAATCTCAGTCAATATTTGTGTTAAAGTTTACTAAAAATGCGCCACAATTCAATGAATTTTCTAACGTATGCTTGCGGTGCCGCGCAAAATAACCCATCGCACGGTTCTCTTCCCAACGCTTGGCGTCGAACAAATCACGACCTGGGCATCAGCCAAAGTTTTTAGATTGGACGCGTACGCGGAGAATTTTTTAGCTCAAGTTTTTTGCTCTCGTGAGAATCGTATAACTCTTGCTCCAATGCCACTCTACTGTCAGATATTATCAATCTTTCCTTATTGTGAGGAGACAAATAAAATTTTATAGGCTTGTTCAGGAGCGGTGCTTGTAAGGCGCTCCGAAGTCTCCATGAAATCTGTCAAAATGGCGTCGTTGAAGTCGCAAATTCTCTAATAACTAACAGTCTATCTCTGCTGAATATGTTCCGCCCGTTTTTTCTCAAAATTCATGGACTCGAAAACTTTTTGCTCTCATCCTACTTGGAAAGATCTTCCGTACAAAAGTTCGCTATTGGAAGAGTTTGCCGGAGTTCGAATTGATCGCATATGTTACAAAAGGCAAAGCATTTTTGCGCCTCGAAACTTTTGGAAAGGTGGCTTTTACACATCCCGCTATGTCATCTAATAGAATTCTGGAGCCAAATCAGGCGGTATTATTTTTTCTGTCAGACACTCATTTATTTTTCAGGCACACCAGAACACCTGTAAATTAATTACTTTTTCTGAAGTGTCGAATCCTCCGGGTGTTTTTTTTTCGCGTTAATTTGCTTCAAGTTTCAGATCACGACAGCGAAATTCCTGCAGTTGAAATCCGAGAGGGTAAACAGAATGCAAGATTGCATTTCGGTCTCTGAATCTTCATTAATTATTCACTCTGCCGTATTTGGGCGGAGGCTGCTGCTCCCCGGAAGCTGTGTAATGACTAGCGTCCTCACAAACTCCCCTTTGAAGTACATAAATTTAGCGCAATCCTCAAGTCCGGAATACTAAATGAGTCCGCGCTAAATTGAAATTTAGTGCTGGAATGCCACGCGGCCTCGCAATTTGGTCAACTGCCGCGGACCTCCTCCACGAAAAAAGATCAGTCCGAAAATTTTGAAAGCCGTGCGGAGATAAACAGATGGCCAGGGCATCACTTTGCTTTGCATCCGCGACTCCTAAAATATGCATAACCTAAATCAGGGCACTTGTGGCGCTTACTAATTTTCATTTTTATATGTTTTTGAACGACGATATTATGGTCGACGATTTGTACTTTGTTTGACCAATATCAGATAATTATTGCATTAGTTGAATAGAGCGAAACAAACCTGCAGGGATTTTTTAATTTAGTTATTCATCATCCAATTTTTGTATGAGTTTTTTGAAAAAATATGCGTCCATATGTTCTTAGCACTTATAAATGTTAAATTACAAAAATAATAATTATTTATTCTAATCGAATATTTTTCTCTACTCTCCTTTTCAATCGTCGTTTCTCCAACATAGTTACTTTATTTCTGAATAAAAGAATCATTCATCACGCTAATCATTCTGTTGTAATTTGCGCTAACTCTTACGGCGGCAGTTACTGTGAGAGGTTGAAAACTGCATACTTTATCTGAGTGACCGTTACTCAACCTTGCAGTTGCTGTGAGGGGTTGAAAACTGCATGCTTTATCTGAGTGAGCACTACTCAACCTTGCAGTTACTGTGAGGGGTTGAAAACTGCATGCTTTATCTGAGTGAGCACTACTCAACCTTGCAGTTACTGTGAGGGGTTGAAAACTGCATGCTTTATCTGAGTGACCGTTACTCAACCTTGCAGTTGCTGTGAGAGTTTGAGTACTGCAATCTCTATCTGCATGAGTGTGGGCATGTTATGTGATTTAGACGTTTTACGTGGGCACCTAATGTGTTGATTGAAACCTCTTTCATTAATTTTGCAAGATTTGCATCGCATCCGAATGACAACATGAGAGAAATTCTAAGCATTCAAATAGGCGAACGATTCAGGGTTGGACATTTAGTACTCACAATGCGTGAAGATTTATTCAATCGAGTCTTTACATTAAAATGTAGTCAAGTCGATTAAATGTAATTTTCTTCACACAAATGGAAAATACGAACACTGAACAGAGAAGACTTCTGAGGTATCGTTCGCAGTGGCAGCAATTACATACAGGCAAAGATTAAATTCATTCCAGTATTTTGCTCACAACCAACGCTAGTGGAAGTTGCAAATCTATTCTCAAGACTTTCTCCTTTTTTAATCACAGAAATTCATTGGCAACTGTGAAGATTAATGTTTTTCCAAACAGAGAAAAATTATCATTCCCACTGCTGGTGAAGGACGTTCTCTAAAGCTAGAAAATTTCATCCATAAAAAATCTTCATCATTTATTTTATTCAGGCGGGAAAATCCAACTTGAAAATTTTCTGATGTTAGACGACCACATCAATGAAATACAAAAGTTATTTGGATATTTAAGTTATAGAATTAATGCGCGTCAAGAGAAGGTCGAGGTCTCTCTAATATCTGCGGCCAACAAAGTTCGAGGATCATAAATCTTTATCTTCAGGAAACTTTTCTGAGAGGCCATGAAGGCCAAAGTCCAGAAGCAGAAGCGGGGCACGGCGCTGTCGGATCAAACTAATAAAACAATATCCTAAATTAAACTCGGCAAAGTTGGCTAGGGCCAAGCCCAATGCTTCTTGATCGGGTTCGTTTCATGCGATGTGATCGAAATCCTTCAGTTGCATCATGCGTACATTCAAACTGGCCAGACTGTACATTTTTGGTTTTTCAGGTGCAATATAATTTCAGAGTTAAGTCAAATATTGAAGGAAGGAAATTCTTTCACGGTGGTTGTAAATTTGTCAAAAGTTTTATTCCTAAAAGCAGTCTGCCTGAAATTGTGGCTACCAAAAATACTTACTTCAAACCCGAGATTTCACTTAGGGATTTTATCCTTACATGAAAATTATTCTAAGCATCAAAACGTTTCCCATACAGCGGAATGTGTGGATTAACATACAGCAGAAGCTGGTCTGATGCATGTCGCTTTGCGGGCTTCTGGTGCAAGCACTGCTTGTGGATCTAAATTCACTCTCGTCCGATCATCAGCGATATGGAATTAATCAGAGTGTTTGCACAGGCGGGATTTCATGAAATATTAAACGCTCAAATAGATATTATTCTCGAGCAAACATAGGCAGCTAGTTGAGTTCATCAGAGCCTAAGGTTAATTTCATCGGGATGGTATTTCCTTGTGAAGATGTGCAAGTGCTTTTCAGGGACAACCCAAGTCGTCGTGTGGGTGAGAGAGACCAATAAGGAGCCAACAAAAACGGACAGTAGACATAGCACTCAGTTGTTCATGAATCCGACTCTATAAATCTACCCTACTCGTTTTAGTGTGAAGCAGTTTCTGTTTTGTTTTCGCCTAATCTTTTTAGTGTGAAGTAGTTTCTGTCAAATTATTAACCAAACTAAAGGCCTAGAATATTTCGTTCAAAGAAACCAAAAAGACAGAACAAACAAAAAAATTTACGCTCTAATTCTTTTCACCGTTATAATATTGTAAGCTCGCTAAGTTCCACGCTTTTTGTAACATTTGGTTCAGTTCGCGCTGTTACTAGAGGCTGTTTCCCATGGAAATGGACTTTATTGTTAGTGGCCTTATACTGTATAGGGGCTTAAACTTATACTGTAAGTAAGCTCATGCTATAGGTAGGCCCAACTGCTGGTGAGATTACACTGTACGTATATGAATCTAAACTGCTAGTGAGTTTATATTGTAGGTAGGCTCATACTGCAAGTAGGCTGATACTGTAGGTAGGCTGATACTGTAGGTAGGCTTATACTGCAGGCAGGCTGATCCTGTAGGTAGGCTGATACTGTAGGTAGGCTGATACTGTAGGTAGGCTGATACTGTAGGTAGGCTTATACTGCAGGCAGGCTGATCCTGTAGGTAGGCTCATACTGTAGGCAGGCTTATACTGTAGGTACGCTGATACTGTATGTAGGCTTACACTGATGTAGGCTGATACTGTAGGTAGGCTTTTACTGTAATTTGATGATCAGAGCTCCATCTTGAGGATAATCTCAAATTTCTTGGATGAACTCAGTTTAATTTCCTAAATGAAATCCGCCAATTTCTTCAATGATCAACATCCTTGTTTGCATGGACAAAATGATTATAGAACACGCAAGGCAACTGTGGACATTCGGAAAGCCACAGTTATTTGAGTTATATTGAGATGCTTTAGGTTTACACCTAAAGTTAGCTGAAAGAAGTTTATTAGCGTTAGTCATTCCATCAAACAAATTTCTCATTCATGTATCATGATCGAGCACATCAGTTTTTACTGATGGCGCAGCTAAACAGGACATAAGCCTTTCGAAACACGGAGCAGTTGCTAAATCGTTTCAACTTTCGGAAAAAATGTCAAGATATTTTAAAACCCATACTAGACAAGGCTTAAATGCTGCAACACTTGGAAACAATTTCTAAATGAATGGTATTGTATGTTTTTTTGATATAATTCTTTTGAATATAGGACAATGAGTTTTCCTGCAGTTTCCTCAAGCGTTGGCAGACCTATAGGTCACAAATACATGAGCGAACTCCACATCGTGCTTTCTCTGTTGTTTCAAAACTCATCATTGCACCGAAAAGCTCACCTTTATTTTAAAAACCATTAGTTTTGTAAATAAAAACGTTGATTCACCATAGTTTTGCAAATCCTCATCCCATATGAACTCACAAATAGCTATGGTTAAATTTAAAACAACTAAATTAAATTGCACCACAGTTCAAATAATGAACAACATAGTTAAATTAAGAGAGAATCAAGCACTGTGCTGCGGCTAAAGAAGCGCATCCTTCACGCCGAGGCTGCAGTGCGGTGCGCGCCACAACAAGAATAATTGCAATGTACACTCAGGGGACGCACCACGCGCCTCTTGGCTCGCGTTCAAGGCTGGAGTTCACGTGAGGGAAGTTAGGCGAAAGTCAGCGCCCAGCGGCGCTGAGGCGAGCTGATCCCTCGCTGGAATAAGTCAATTTAGCACTCTTCGCCGCAGGGAAGAGAAACGTACTTGAATGTCATGGATTGAAGGAGATTCTAGATTCATTTCTTTTGAATTCAGATCTCGGTTTCAGCTACCCCGTCGCAGAAATGAGTTAATTTGGCACTCTTCACCACAGGGAAGAGAAACGTACTTGGGTGTCATGAGTTGATGGAGATTCTAGAATCATAACTTCTTGATTCAGAACTCAGTCTCTGAAGTAAGTAAACACTTTATCGTCATTACAAAGAGTCGCAAAAATAAGTCAGTTTAGCACTCTTCACCGCAGGGAAGAGAAACGTACTTGAATGTCATGGATTGAAGGAGATTCTAGATTCATTTCTTTTGAATTCAGGTCTCGGTTTCAGCTACCCCGTCGCAGAAATGAGTTAATTTGGCACTCTTCACCACAGGAAGAGAAACGTACTTGGGTGACATGAGTTGAAGGAGATTCTAGAATCGTAACTTCTTAATTCAAATTCAGAACTCGGTTGCAATTGCTTCGTCACAGCAATAAGTCAATTTAGCCATCTTCACTGCAGGGAAGAGAAACGTACTTGGGTGCCATGAATTGAAGGAGATTCTAGAATCATAACTTTTGAACTCAGTACTCGGTCTCAGCTGCTCAGTCTCAGAAGTAAGCAAATTTAGCAGTCTGTCGTCGACACAAAGAGGTTAAACGTGCCTATGTGTCGTAGACGTTATTATCCTTTTCTCAAGTCACCAATGAAGTACTCTGACTGTGTGAGGGCGCTACTACTTCCATCAGAGGTCGAGGTTCACATGTCAGCCTACAGCGCCTCGTAGCCGCTATAATGAAAACCAGCCCCTCTGAAATGAATGTACAATTCTCAATGGAACGTGGAAATTTTTTAGCCTTTAAATTTGAGCTGCAGCAAATTCATGTGATGATATTTCATAGCCCGAGGATGCTAATCGTAAATCTAAAGGCCTTGTGCACCTGGTAATAAACTGCTCTCACTCCCTGTTTGTTGAATCTGATATCATTTATGGTGCTCGGTCTCGATTAGTTATCCCTGCTCAGAATGTTGCTGAACGCAAATTCCGTTTTTTTCCAACAAAATGAACACGAAACTGAAAGTTCCACACATGACATAATTTGTATTCGCTATAACATGATGATTTGTTTAGGCTTTGAGATTTTAAAACTGAGACTCAGATGTAGGGAAAACGAAAAATGAATCAAGGTAGAACTAAAAAAATGTTTCTCTCAAGCTCTTGCGTTATTTGCCCAAAACCCGTAAAAATCCCTGAGATAATTTTCGTTAGTTTCATTTCTTCGGGTTTCTGCATGGAGTCACTCCCCAAAATCTTAACTGAGGTGCCACGAATTGCATGCGTAATCCTTCGCCTCTTCCGAAGCAGTCTGCAGAAATCCATCTCTTTCTGCGAACGCTATTCCAATTGGGCTCCGAAAGAGGGCAGTTCATTGTGTTGGAAGCCTGAGTTAAGCGGATCATCTTTTATCTTAAGTTCCTCGATGGAAACAATTGGTCGGCTGCGCCAAAGGAAGCGTAACTCAGACTGGCAAAAAGCTTACATCGTCCTGTAACAAGCGAGTGCGGAGCTGCGTCCGCAACAAAAGACGTCTTCCTCTAAATACATCACATTACATTGCAGCCTTCACAAAAGAAAGCAAAAAATGATCAGTCGCTCGACTGACCTGAAAATATTTTATGGTTAGAGGAATTTGGAAGTCGTGGTGTACAAGGAAGGCTTTTCCGATCGTTTACAATTCGGAACATCGGTATGCATTGTCATGTTAATAACGGGGACTGCCAAATCTCTGCGCAGAGCTACAAAAATATTGCAGGGGCTCTGCGCTGAGGAGAGAAGTTAACAAGTTTTTATCTTTATTCTTACAGTGTAGTATTCAATAGACTCTTTTGATTTTTACTGGTCATCGACGCATATTAAATACCCGGTACATAGAGAACGAATAATGTCATTCCTCGGTTGAAAAATACAAGTAAATTCGAAGAGATCTAGTGAAATTTCTAGCGACTCATTCCCGTACCTTGTTGAACACACATTACTATTTTTTTTTTCACAGAACGTATGACAAGCGACTGTAAATGTGCAAACTTCCGAGTTTTAATGTTGAATCAGAGTGACATTTTCTAGAGCGGTCCACTGATGCTTCACTTGTACCGAATGCAAGGGTCTGGTTTTCCTTCAATTTTGATCATCAAAGACTACAGAGTGTAGATTTTTTTTCACTCACATCAAACAAATGAATGAACTTAAATTTACTTTTCCCGAGAATGTTCTGTATCATTTTTCGTCTGGTGTTTAGCCTCTTTGGAATTTTACTAACGGAAAAAATCAACGGAGCGTCTGTAGAGCTCATCCTGCCTATTTCCTTCATTTTTGGCGAGATTCTGAAGCAGCCGTCGCTGCTGCGTTGTTTTTGCTGCACTCGCGAAGCAACAACGCGTAAGGCGACGAGCTGTGGCACCGGGGGTCTAAAAGAATTCTCAACTTCAGTACGAGTTATTAACTTTCTTTGACGTACAACGCAAAGATTCAAAAGTTACGAAACTGGAATAAACTTGAATTCATGCGCAATGTGTCAATTACCTTTTGGGCAGAAGTGACATTTATGATTATGTATGTCTGTCAAAGAACTTCTCAATTTCCATAAGACATATCAACTTTCTTTAACGTACAACGCAGACATTCAAAAGCTATGAACCTAGAATCAACTTGAATTCGATTGCAATGTGTGAGTTACCTTTTGGGCAAAAGTGAAATTCATTTTTTTCTGAATATATTTCAGAACTGAAACGAGAAGGTAGTCGCTGTAGCAAGCGATTAATTTTCTGAAATTTGCATAAAGATTAGAGGATACATATACAGTGCATCAAAATTTACAGTCTCCTGAAATTTCATTTGTTTTCATTGATTTTTCCTTTGAAAATTAAATTTGAAATTTTTATTTCCTGATTTTTCTCCTGAAAAAAGGCACATGAATTTTTCTATAATTTCCTACTGCTTCATGTATGTGAGAATCTCTTTTTAGATTTTTCACAACTCAGCAACGTGAATTGTTAACGTGAATGTTATTCTCAAGTGAATTCACTCAGCAACGGAAATTCTCACCTCAGTGATGTAAATTCTCACCTCAAAAACGTGAATTCTCACCTCAAAAACGTGAATTCTCAAATCAGTAACGTGAATTCTCACCTCAACAACGTGAATTCTCACCTCAAAAACGTGAATTCTCAAATCCGTAACTTGAATTCTCACCTCAAAAACGTGAATTCTCAAATCCGTAACGTGAATTCTCACCTCAACAACGTGAATTCTCACCTCAACAACGTGAATTCTCACCTCAACAACGTGAATTCTCACCTCAAAAACGTGAATTCTCAAATCCGTAACGTGAATTCTCACCTCAACAACGTGAATTCTCACCTCAACAACGTGAATTCTCACCTAAACAACGTGAATTCTCACCTCAAAAACGTGAATTCTCAAATCCGTAACGTGAATTCTCACCTCAACAACGTGAATTCTCACCTCAACAACGTGAATTCTCAAATCAGTAACGTGAATTCTCACCTAAACAACGTGAATTACACGATGCTGGGGTACGTGCGATGGCAATCAAATACATCGTTATTGCAGAAGGAACGAAAAAATACCAAATTTTTGACTTCGCTATAGTTTTTTATTTCAAGTGAATTACTGTTTTTATAGTGTATTTTTCGTAAATAAAATTCGATAATTGATCACTGAAGACGATAGGAGTAATCATACTTAAATAATAAATTTTTAGCTCTTTGGAATCATATTTATGGAATCACATTGGAATCACATTTTTACTCAGTAGAACCTTATTTTAACTCATTGAAATCACATTTTTATTCTTAAATATTTTGAATATTCTCCCTTGATAATTATAATTGACGCGACCTAAGATAAACTTTAGCGGAATATAATACTTGTGATATTGACTTGATGTAACAAAAACCGAACACGAACCTCAGAATTATTAGTTTAAAAAGTAATGAATTTGATGACAAATAGTTAATTTTCAAGACAACTTGGCAGGTTCAGTGATAAGCTAATCTGAGCTCTACGTACATTGTCTGTAATATCACCCCTGCCTAAAAAATGTGATTCAGTGAAAATTTAATTCTCAGGAAAAAAATGAATATCACGAGTCTTAGAAAAACACTCACTAAGTTTCGAAAAAATTTCATTGATATCTAAAATGAAACAAAATGTATTTTCGATGAAGATTTTCTTGCAAGTTGATATGTTGATATAAGTCACATATTTTTTAAAAAATTAATGATTTTAATTGTGTTGGAATCACCGTAATATTTGTATGCTACTCTAAATTCAAATTTTCATTAACAATTTCCTTGGAAAAAAGTACTGATAGTTAATATTATTTCAACAAGAAATACACATATTATGAAATAATGTACATTATTGAAGTGATTTCTTTCTTCAGTATTTTAGATCATATCTTGCAAAAGCCATTTCAGAATTTTATATAATTTGGGGTAAAGTTTTTGCCTTCATGTCGCGCACCTCCAGCAGTCACGTGACGTCAGTGTGGCGTCTGCGCGGGGTGATCCCTGGTAAAATGAACGAAGTGAACACATTTAGGTATTTGCAATTAAATGCATGTAATTGTAGGTGTATCTAAGTGTGTTTGCGTCCATCCAATGAAGCTGCGGAGCCATCGACCGGAAGTTGTTCTTCAGCATCGAAAACATCTGGACTGAATCCACGAGCTGCTATTTTCAGGTACGGTTGAATTAGACGGCACACCGTTTGGTCTCTGGTTTTGTCAGTTTTCGTTCTCCCTTTCTAACAAAACTTTCCATACCTAAAGAAGTGATGATTTATAATTTTTGATGCACTTAAGAAGTGCTTCAAGTAGCTTATTTTTTAAATCTCCATCTGGAGATATCATAAAAACACTGTGAACTTTTAAAATATCAGAAACTATTCTTTTTATACAAGGTTACCTATGATAAATAAAATCACCTTATGTGCATACGACTCCAAAGAATGTTAGCGAAATAAAATTCTCTTTTCCTCTACAATCGTACATTCATTTCTGTAACTTCTTTTGAGTGAATTTTTTTCAACTTTTCTAAAGAATTTAGAAGAATGTCGTTGATTTACTTCTCACCAAAAAAAGAATATTGTGGATGCATTTCTCAACGAAGAAAAAATATTTATGTAGCCTATTAATTAACGAAGAAAAAGAGATGTATTTCCAAGAAGTAAAGAATGTTGATGTATTTCTTAACAAATAAAGAATATCGTTCATTCATTTCTCAACGAAAAAAGAACATTGATGCATTTCTCAACGAAAAAAGAATATTGGGTTAATGTTAAGGGGACGTTACTAATCGATTTTTGAAATTTTGTTGGTTGAATCATGGTAATTACATCAAAATCAACTACTTTTCTTCTATGCACTTTAGGGGCAAATGAGAACTCAACGAGTTATACAGGTAGGTTACTTGCCGCAATTGTAGTCTTAGAAGCGGGAAGAAATAGTTCTGAGGGGGAGACTACAATGGACTCTTTCTTCCGACGCGCTCGGATGATCATTAGGTTGCGTTAAGTTACGTTAATTTACGTTGGGTTACGTTACCTAAACAATTGAATTTAACAACTGAACTAACATGCGTCTAAAGTTCGTGAATCGATTACTGTCCTCTCCTCAACGTTCATTCGACGTTTATTCGAGCGCATTCCGGCCATCAAAGGCGAAAATTACCATACCGCTATAACTCGTTAAATACTCATTTGCCCCAAAAAGTACATGGACGAAAAGCTGTTTTATTTCGTTGTAATTACCATGATTCAACTAACAAAATTTCGGAAATCGATTAGTAACTTCTCCTTAACATTTACCGAACAATGCAGAAATATACACCTGCACCAGCTGAACTTGGTGTTTAACACACAAATTAGACGAGCGCATCACAAACACAACGAGAGAAGTGCACGTCAACAAACAACAATCCCGCACTTGCACAAACGCGACTGGATGTTTGCTGACACAAAAATACGACCAGTGAATTACAAAATTAAAAACAAACAGCGAGAAAAAAACTAGAATGAATTACAAAACGCTCTAGTGAAATTCCGTGCTGGTGTTGCGTCCTCTCCAGTCTTGTACAGCTGGTGTGGAGACTTGTATGCGCATACAGCTGATGTAGACCCTATTAGTCACCCAGCTGGTGTAGGGAAATGTGGATTTCAAGCTAGTCCGAGAAGTTACGTAGCTCTTCAAGTAGAAGCTCACGAAGCTGTCGGTATTACTTCAGTTACGCACCAATTAAAGTTAAGATTGAAATCGGGGCTGACAGACGTCACGCAAATCAAGCTTCATGTTTGTCTACAGGAGTGTGCTGCTGTCTTGTTGATAGATAATGCTGCCGCCTTGTTGATAGATAATGCTGCCGCCTTGTTGATAGATAATGCTGCCGCCTTGTTGATGGATAATGCTGCCGCCTTGTTGATGGATAATGCTGCTGCCTTGTTGATAGATAATGCTGCTGCCTTGTTGATAGATAATGCTGCCGCCTTGTTGATAGATAATGCTGCCGCCTTGTTGATAGATAATGCTGCCGCCTTGTTGATGGATAATGCTGCTGCCTTGTTGATGGATAATGCTGCTGCCTTGTTGATGGATAATGCTG